>JAOYNU010062551.1:0-84958 GCA_026745395.1 Tympanopsis confertula | reverse complement strand
ATAAGAGATTACGTAATAAGTATAATATTAAAGTTTATCTATAAAATATCTAGTATTTTATAAAAATATAAAAAAAAATATTATAATATAACTTATATAAGTTAGGAATCGCTTCTTTAATTCTTCTAATTCCGGGAGTTAGTAACTTAAATAAGTTAGTAATTCTATAGTAAAATAAGTTAGTAATTCCCGTAATTCCTAGGAATCACGGAATTAGAGTTAGAAAGGAATCATAATTCCTTATAACTCTGCGCATAACCCTATATTACCCCAACGAAAGCTTGAAAATTCCCACTGAAGGTTAAAAGTACTTAAGGTCGATTATTATAGAATAGCTAAAGCCTTATTAAAGTACGCTAAAGGGATAACGAATATTAGGATAACTTATAACTAATTAGGGTTTAATTATACTACCGATAACTAAATAGGGTTATATAAGTACTATAATAGTAATCTTAGGGTATCTAATTTAGAAAGTACTAAAGGATAAGTAGTAATAATTACTAGTAGGGCTATAAGCTAGTTAGTAAAAAATATACTATTATAATAATATCTTTAGGGGAGTCTAAATATATATTAATATTATTACTATATAGAGAACTAGCATAGATTCGGAATATACCTAAGGATTTATAGATTCCTTTTATAGAAAGGAAACCTATTCCGGTAATTATAAATAACGAGGTAGCGATTAAGATAGTATTTAATACTTAAATAGCGAGTAGAATAGTTTATATAAAGAAGTAATATTATTATATAAAATAAGTAGCCTAGAATAATTATATTATAATTAGGTTTATACCTAGTACGAAATAGGTTATAATTAGGTTAATAAAGTTTTTAAACTAAAAAGTATTTAAAATATTCCGGTAAAATCTAAAATTAGAAGTAGTAATTCCGGCCCTATTAGTACTAGATAACTAAAGGCCGTTCCGGAATATGTTAAAGTAGATTAGTTATATAATTAACTAATAGTTTAATCTAAAAAGGAGTATAATAACCTAGTTTAGAGAAACCGGTTATAGATATATTTAGTCGGGTTAAGCCCTATTAGGCTGTAGCTAATAGCTAGTACAGGGGAACCTCGTTAATAATATATGGATTAGACGCAGCAAAGCCTAATATATCGCGAGAATATACTACTAACGAGAATTACGTTATTTATCACGTAGTTAGTATTTCTCGATATTATACTATAAAAATAGGTATTTCTATTATAAATATATAAGTTATACTATATATACTCTTATATATTAGCTAATTTATTATATACTACTATATATAACTAATATAATATAATATATACTTAATATAGAACTTTATACCTAATATATAATTATATATATTTATTTTAATACTATATACATAATATAATAGTATATATACTTAATAAAGTAGTATAAACTTATTTATAATCTAAGATTTGTATAGCCGGATTGATTTTAAACCTATCCGAGCTATACTACGATAAAATAAATATAGTAAGATATAATACCCTTTATTATTAAAGTTTAATAACTAGTATAAATTTAATAAATTTTTATAATAAATTTTTGTAATTATACTAAAGAAAGCCAAGCCCCGAAAAACCGGAATTTAATCCCTATATATCTAAAAGTCTCTATAAATATTACCGAGTAAGTTATATAGAAAACTCTATTACTACTAGTTATAAGAGGAGCCCTTATTAGTATAAAAAGAAGGCTTTCTCCTTAAAGATTCTATACTATTTTCTATTAGATTTAAATAAACCTATTTAAATACTTATAAACCTATTTAAATTACTACTATTTTTACTCGCTAATATAATAAAAATACCGGTTATTAAAAAGATCTTCTACCCCTTTTTCCTTAGGTTTACTATAAAGAATACTAAAGTTATATTACTTATCCTTATTAAAGCCGATATCGATATTAGTAAATTAAATAATAAAAATCTATTTAGTTTTCTAGAAAAAGGCTACGAGAAGCTCGTAATAGCCGGCCTAATTAATATCGATATCGATAAAGTACGAAACCTAATAAGGGCTATATAAGAAGATAATATTATAGAGGATATTAGAGTAAATAACTTCTTAGTAGATATAATTAATAATAAGTTTAATATATAATTTATATAGGTAATTAAGGAAGATTAAGATAAAAGGTAATCGATAAAGATTAGTAAAGTCGTCGGAAGGTATTAATATATAGGGCTCGATATAGTCGGAATATAATATAAGTAATAAGTTAGGTTACGTATAGCTAGCGTTTCTATTTATAATCGGTTCTAAATTAATAAAAAAAATACATTAATACTTTAAGCCTTTTAACGCCGTTGCTCAGGGCAAACTATAAACTTATTATAGTAGTATATATAGTTAATATAGTAGTATATATTCTTAATATAGTAGTAAAAATACTTAATATAGTACTATATATTCTTAATATAGTAGTAAAAATACTTAATATAGTACTATATATACTTAATATAAGTACTATATTATCGTGCAAATGGATCCTGCACGTGAAATCTTTCTACAGCACCGTAGATTATGAACCCCTTGTTCTTCTATTCTCACGTTCTAGAGAGCGTGGAATCTATCTTCTTAAATATATAAATGATTGAAGATCAGTGTAGATCACATGACGTAGGCTTCGTCATCACATGATGTCATTTGGTGATCGGTGGCGAGCCTGATCCACCTATTCTGACCACCTGTTTACACAACATATATATACTTAATATAGAGTTTATAGACTATTTTATTCTTTAAAATTTATGAATTTTCTACCCCGATATACTAATTTTATAGTAACTAAGTAGAAAACCTTAGCATATGCTAAGTGTCGAGGATTATCTTAATATTAAGAATTTATATAAAAAATACTAATAAAAAAACAACGTACGGAGAAACTTTAACATATAGCGCAAATATCTTATAAACGGGAGATGTTATTAACGAGGTTCCACTGTACTACTTAGTCACCATACAACATTAGCATATCGGGGTAAATTTTCAGCACTATAAAAACACCATAAAAACGCCTTCGCTAGATATATTATAGTTGTACCGCTCGTAAATACGATTATTAATTATTTCTAACTTTTTGGGTCCTTCATCTTGCACCCTCCTGGGCTTGAGATGGCATGGCATCCCAATCACAGGCGCCCAAACATCTCGTCATTGTCTGCTGCCATGGCATCTGGCTTGGCGGCCCCTCGGCCGGACACGACGAGTCGGAATGGCTCATCGCCCACTTCCAGAAAGGCGAGACACCAACGTTTGTTGAACACATCAGAGCCGGTTTGAAGGTCCTGGAGGAGGACGCCGACGCTGTTCTCGTATTTTCGGGGTGCGGATTTGATTTATCACACACGAACAGATGTTGAGTAGACAGACCATGTAAAAAAAAATCATAATTCATGAAGCCAAGCTGACGCATGCTGGCTCCAAGAGGCCCCACGCGCAAGGAGACGCACACCAGCGAAGCCGAGAGCTATAGTGACGTTGCTGTCGCGAACTCGTACTTTGGTCTTTTCCCCATACCGCAACGACCTCGCACTCTGCTTGAATCCCGCGCTCTCGACTCGTACCAGAACATGCTATATTCACTCACCCTGTTCTACGCCCATTTTGGCGCTTGGCCGGCCAAGGCAACGGTGGTGAGCCATGCATTCAAGCATGGACGCATCATGGACCAGCACCTTGGCTCGGCGATTCGATTCCCGCTTGCAAGGCTGAGCTTTGTAGGGATCGACCCTCCTGGCACATGTATGACAAACGATGGAGGCATTGAGCAGGCGATCAAGGAATGGAGCGAGGATCCTCACGGGATCGGCCCAGCGCTTGCCGGGAAGAGGGCGAGGAGGAACGTCTGGGGCGTGGAGCAGACTGTATTTCCTCCTTCGCATGGCCAGCGAGATCGAGGAGGGTTGGGCGTGCTAACAATTTCGTCCGGGGGAGAGATGCTCGACGACGATGCACCGAGACCATGGGCCTAGATAGCGCCGCATAGTACCCAGACCACCTATCGATCGATCGGGGAACCGCATACTCAATGATGATGATGATGATGAATCTGACGTACCAGGTGAGGAAGACAGACCCATCCATTGAATGTCACACCAGAACAGGTAAATGCGGGCAGGCATTTGACAGAAACATGGCGAATTCTCTTTCCCACAGCCGTCCCCCTTCGTCATGCTGGGATTTCGTCCAAAATCGTCCTGGTCTACCACAGATACACCAATCACTCAATGGACCCCTCACGCTGCCACCCGACCCTGATCTGACAAGATGCTGCATATGACAGGCACACGTCATGCTGCAGGTTCACAGATACTGTTTTAACACAACATTCTGGACAGATCATATTTGACGATCTCGCTGGTAGTCATTATCATCATCGTTATAACAACCGAATAATCGATACGCGATAATTATAATAATAAGACAGGCGAACCGCAGCGATTTTGTCCTGGCTTAGTGTGCAAGGTTTCTGCCGAGATTCTGCCACCTCACCCAACTTGCCACCACTTTACATTTTAGGCGGGCTGGCCAAAAAAATCAAAGGCTATTCTCTCGATATTTATCACTTCGCAGAAACGAGCGAACTTGGTTCGTTCTTCAGAGCCCATCATCATACAAACGCTCCCAACTCAAATCCCGCCGTCTTCATTGACTACAAACCTGAAACCTGCCCACACTTGGGTGCGCCCGTGGTACTGTCGACAGCTGTGCTCCGCGACGACGACTTCTCACGAGAATAAATCAACCCGATCGATCACCCCAGTCGCGGCGAGCGGCGGCTTCGCTGGGGCCGCCGCCCCCTCAGTCCGATAAGCGAAAAGACGGGCCCGAGCACCGCCCGTTGCTACATACATATACACACACATACACACATACACATACACACATACATACGTACATACATACGTGCATACATTACGTACAATGCTCTTCCTCGTGCGCGGCCTGCTCTCGAGCATATTCCTGCTCACAATCATACTTTCGATACCGATAGCCTTTGACGTCGGCGGTCGCGACAGCGGTTTGGCCTACAGTCTCTCGCTCTTCCTCTACTACTTTGTCGACTCGGTGGTCAAGCTCGCGTCGGCAGCGGAGCCTGGACGTCAGCGGTACGGGATACGATGGGCCATCTCGATGACGTTGCGGCTGTCACAGTGGATCGTGGTCCCCGCCCTGCTGATCTGGGCGCTGGGGAAATTTGCCGTCGATGCAGGCCCGCCAGGTGCGGGAGGGGCAGGCCCGGGATGGGTCGAGAGGACGCTCGCGGGCGTGGTGAGCAGCGTGCGCGGCGGCGATAGATTGACGTGGAGGGAATGGGCGCTCGGCAAGGGCGGGGTGCTCGAGTCGGTCACGTTGGGAGGCTGGGACGGCGTACTCATGTACTCGAGCCCGGTGTTCCAGCTGCTCGAGGGGTTCTGCAGCCTGCTCGTCATCCAGGCCGCCGGACAGATGACACGGTGGCTGGTCAACAGAGGACGCAGCGATACCTGGCTTGTAAGTGGTGGCTCCCCCCCTAGTGTGCATGGCGGCTGGTTCTGACCCGATGGCCGCCCGCCTCCCGCGCAGATTTTCCTGCTCGCCCTGTCTGGGTCCATCATGGCGAGTGCGGTTTACTTCCTCTGGAGGGTTGCCCACTTCCCCCAGATTGGCAATCTTGACGCGACTCTGATCGGGATCACGATGACATCGGCGGTTTTCCTTTGTGCATTCGGCATCGGCAGCGGGCGCGGAAACCCGGTCGAATCGTCGCTGCTGTTTGCATATGTCGTCCTCTGCGTCTACCAGATCTTTACAGACTACCTCCCCGCCCACGGGGCCGCCGAGACGCACCCATCGCAGCCCGAGGTGCCTCCTCTCCCGCCCATAATCATGGCGTCGTACTCGACCCTGATCCACATGCTCGGCAGCCTGCCGTCGGCCGTGCATTCGACGCTCATGCTGCTGTACGCGGCTTTCCAGACCATCACGGCCTCTGTCATCATCTCGCTCATGTTCCGCATATTCGTGTTTTACTCGGCCATGCGCATCGTCCCGATTGTTCGCGAGTCGGGGGCCAGGGCTCTCCTGCACGAGCCTTCGTTCGAGGACAGCGACATTGCCAACCAGATAGTGGGCGTCCTCAGCTACTTCTCGGCATCCATCCTCATCGCCGTCTACACCAGTCTCCTCTTGCAGCACTTTTCGGCCAGCGACGGCCCGGATGGCTGGACCTTGAAAGGGGGCAACGTGGGTGGCGACGCGTGGCGCTGGACAAACGTGGCCGTCACGATGCTGCTCTACGGCGTCGAGATGTATCTGGGCAACGACGACCACGAGCACTGGAAGGTTGACTGAGAAGTATTTTGGGGGGCGAAACCAAGAAAGCACACAGAACGGCCCTGTTGGGTGGGAAAATGGGAGAGGCGGCGCGACGGCGTTGGAGGAGGGCAAATAGCGTTTCGGCTCTTTTTTTTTTCTTCTTCTTTTTTTTCTTCTTCTTCTTCTTCTTCCTCTCCTCTTTTCTTGGTGGGGAGGAAGACACATCCCAAGCATTCAGGCAGGCAGATTACATGTTATCTATCACTTTCTGGTCAGGTCAGGCGATGTGTGAATATAGTATCTGCTGGATGGATCAAAAAGAGTGGAAATGAGGTCGATACTGACCTCAGAAGCGATAAGTACCCAAGTACCTGGTCTACTACAACTGGCCTTGTCTGATGATGATGTCAGATCTATTATCTGTTATTTATCCCTCCCACGATAATTTTACATGATGGATCACGTGACTCAGCTCTCCCTCGGCAATCGCTCGCCGCACACAAGTCATAGCTATTGATTTTTCGTTTTATGACTCCCAAGCCGTGTTTGGGTTTGCCAGACCGGTGCGTCATTGGGTGTCATTGCGACCGGCCATTGACCCCTCTTGGTTCGGCGAGTTGAGTCATCCGGATGCCAACTTACTCGGCCTCGGAATCGGCCAACCCGGCTGGGGGGCCAAGCAAAGGTTTGATCGGACATAAAAGGACCCAGATGCTGCTCCCAGTTCTGCCGTCCCGATTCCTGCCTCTCAGATCCAACTCTGGACTTGACCTCGTTTGTTGCGACCCATCGTCTTCTCCAAGCTTACACTTTGCAATCAACAACTTCTTGCCATCAATCCGATCCAACACTGACCATCCAATCCAACATTGATCCCAATCCAACATTGATCATCCAATCCAACACTGATCCACCATGGCAATCTGGAAGGTTATCAACGACGAGGAGAAGGCGGTCGAACATGTGGCCGTCGCCACTCAAGCTCGGCGTTTCTTCGCAGTCGACGCCTCCGGCTCCACGGCAGGCCGGATCATCCGCATAGAGGTGGACTTTGTGCATGCGGCCAGCCGAAACAGTCCCAGCGATACCTGCGTGACATGGGGCTCGGGTTGCTCCGCAGTCAGTGGTGTTGCCGACCTATCGCTTGCATGCCTCGGGGGGACAAATCCGAGTGCCGCCTTGAATGCTGAGACCTTGAAGGCCATCAACGCATCTGACTTGTGGTATCTGATCACGGACGGAGAAATCGACGGCGATTCCGTCACAGAGCTCTGCCAGCGGGCCGTGGATACTGGGATCCTCGGTATCCCTGTTGTGTTTGTGATTGTGGGCAGAAAGCAGGAGACGCCGGAGCAGGTGAACGTGTCTGTCGGCATCTCGTTCTTCGCAAACGCCACAAACGTGCTGGTCGTCTTCAAGGATTCCCAGGACGGCAACATCTATCTCCTCGCCGGAAAGGGCTGCTTCAACGCCGTCGGCGACCCGGACTTGACCAGCTGGAGCTCGGTCAAGTCGATTGGCTCGGATGACGACTTTACAGAGTATTGCCAGAGCTTCAACGTGGCGACCGCCGAGACGCGCCCCGACCAGGGCGCCCAGATCGCCCTCAGCGACGGACTGACGCTCGACCTCGAGCTGCTCCTCAAGGCCGGATTCCAGGACCAAGAGGACCTCGCACAGCTTCTCGGTGACGAGTCCACTTTGCACCAGCTTGCTCTGGTGTGCAAGACCCGCGGCCGGCTGCAGGATCTGCGCCGCTTTCTGTCGGCGCAAAAGGTGCCCGTCGTCACACTCAAGATCGAGGACGTGGCCGGAGCGGCCGCCATAATCGAGAAACTGGCAGCAGAGACCGCCGGCGGCGACTCACGCGAGTCCCTCCAGAAGCAGCTGCGCGCTGCCCACGAGACCAACCGCCAGTGCTACGAGCACCTCCGGGCCGGGCACAAGGACCAGATCGCCCAAGCCACGGGGCGCAACAGGCTCGTGGACCACGCGATGCAGGTCCTGGCCGAGATCGAGGGGGCATCTTATACGGGCGACATCATGTCGCGGAGGAGCAACCGCGCGCGGCGCGCAGAAGCCGTGACGGGCGACGAGATCGCCGTTAGCCAGCTTGATCTCGCGGCGCCCAACGCGCTCCGGGGCGCCTGCGACATATGCTGCGCCGGCAGCGAGGTCCTGTCGATCGCGCTGAGGGCGGCCGACGGACCGGCAAACACGGACGACTTTGCGCTCAACTTCCCTCTCGCGGCAGGCCATTGGGACAGCAACGACGTCATCTGCAGCCAGGCCATCTGCTTCCAGTGCGCGCTCGCGTTCGGCGGCCGCTCCATCTTCGGCGAGCCCGTTGCCGCCCTGCTACCGACGGTGGAATATGCCGGCGACAGCAACAAGCGGTACATGCAGGACCAGCTCTACTTGGCCCTGACGGGCGGTCTGCGCACCGGGGCGTCGGCGGTTTCGCAGCTGTTCATGGCCATCATGGACCGCACCATCAGAAAGAAGCACTGGGTCCGGGCGGACTCGGGCGAGCCGGACACGGAGCAAAAGAGGCGCGTGCTCCAGTGGATGCTCAGCACCATGCTCGCAAACACCGGGTGCCGCGAGACCTTCACCGAGCAGGGCAAGTGGGTGTCGTACCCCGAGGCGCTGGCCTGGGCGGCCGCAAACTTCGAGGCCGAGCGCGTCGACAGCTGGGCCGTGGGATACCCGGCCGCAGGGTTCAGGCAGCTCGTGGCCTTTGGCCGGGCAACGGGGGCCTTTGGCGAGCACATGATCCGAGACCTGCACGTGACGAAGCTCTTGCACGGCCTGGTTTCCGCCTACTTTGCGCTCTGGCTCAAGAAGGGCGGCGGCGGCGACTCCTCGGACGGCCAAGGCAGCTGGAAGCAGCCGTTCCTGCAAACCGTCTATGCCAGCTTCAACGCGCCCATGGTGCCGGTCGACCTGCGCGGGCCCCGGTCGTTGGTGCAGGATGGCCAAGCGTTCTGGAAAGCCCTCTCGGCCGTTTTGGTCACGGACAGCGACTTGTTCCCAGACGAAGAGGAAGAGGAGGAAGCCAAGGCCGGCGTCATGCGCCGCGTGCAGCTCCTTGTCTTTTGGCTCGTCTACATGGAGCACGGGCACACCAAGGCCAAGACGTGGTTCGAGAAGACGCGCAACACGCAGCCGCTGGCTCTCCGGGCGCTCGACACCAGAGGAGACCTCCCCGCCGCGGTGGTGAACCCGGTCCTGCTGTCCATCTTCCGGGCGGACGCGCAGTCGCTGGCCGATCATGCCATGCAGGCGCGCCATACATCGGCAAACCCGTTCGCCACGCCATACGGGCCGAGCACGCTGCGCTGCTGCTTCCAGAGCTGCGGCGAGGCCTTTGTGGATCCCGGCCAGCTGCCGCCCGTCGCGGAGCCGTGGTCGGCCAGCCAGCTCAACGACATTCGCGTGGCGCGCAGGGCCCATCTCGTCAAGGTGTACGGGCTCGATGAGCGATTCGACCGCACGCAGACAGGCATGCCGATGCCGACGGCGAGTCCGGAGCCGCCGGCCAGCACCCACATAAGCCTGCACACCGCCGTGGCTGGCGCCTGGTCGGGAATGTCGAGGGAGGACCGCCAGGCGGTCGTGGAGGAGGAGCCTTTGGCCACGGGGCGGTTGGTGGCCGCAGCGCGCCAAAAGGCGTGCGAGAGCGCGAGGGGGAACATCTTCTCCAGCACCATCGACGACGATATCCGCCAAGTGCTGCCGAGCCTGATCGAGGCCATACGCAAGGTGTTGAGGGTGGAGGGGAGCGATCTCGAGGTGTGGGAGTTTGAGCACGACCCGACCCAGCGCACGATTGAGGCGAGGGCAAAGCTGGAATTGAGGATTGGCGCATGAATGGGGGGGGAGGGATTCTGGTTTGGCTTGGAGCGTATTGCGATATTTAGAAATTCTACCAAGAAAAGATTATGTGAGAGGCTCGAGATGCAAAAACGATGCAGTAAAAGGACATAGCTGACAACATAGTTTCCCAAACCTGTATAGTCTGGAAACAAATGCAAGCATGTATATTGGCTTGCTATTATACGTTCTTGCCATTGCTTAATATCGACACATGGAACATATTTACCCATAGAAGGGTTTATTTATCGCTATATAGAACATATTTACCCATAGAAGGGTTTATTTATCGCTATATAGAATATATTTACCCATAGAAGGGTTTATTTATCGCTATATAGAACATATTTACCTATAGAAGGGTTTATTTATCGCTATATAGAACATATTTACCCATGGAAGGGATTATTTATCGCTATATGGAATATATTTACCCATAGAAGGGTTTATTTATCGCCACATTGAACATACCCATAGAAAAGGGTTTATTTATTAATAGATTAAAAACGTGTGTTGTAGTCGAGGTTTCACTAGCAGAAGTCATCCTGCCACCAGCTGTACGGAGCACAGCTGACACCCAAAATACGCATAGGATCGTCTCACGTGTTTTCTCACTGTAAACAATTATGGATAAATCTCTTTCGTTCCAATCCAGCAGTGTATGTATGTTCCTCGCAAAACAAAAGACGACGATACGTGCCCGCCATGGCCGCCGGCAGAATAGTCAACGATGCCGCTCTCAGCAAGCCGGACAGGCTGGTCCTCCTCGGCCTGGCCGCAGACATCGAGGCCTCACGATGGTCCACCGACGCCGACTCCGACTCGGGCAGCTCCGACGCTGATGCCGCCTCATTGAACTGTAAATAACAATCTGATAATAGCAAAACAAAAACAAAACAAAAACGCCCCCCTGTGCTGACCGTCACGACAAACCAGCCGACGACGAGGAAACGATCCGGCAGCTCCGGAACCGCAACGACCCGTCCCACAAGGACTTTGTGCCGACAATATCAGGCACGTGGGACCTGGACGCGCTGGACGCGCTGGGGCTCCCCCCCCTGGTGGACGCGCTGATGCAGTCGTACGTCGGGCTCGCGCGCAAGTGCGTGCGCTTCGAGACCGACGTCATCTTTGTCACGCACCTGCTCGTCTACCTCGGGGTCGTGTTCCCCAGCGCCGTCGTGCTCTTCTGGCGCTTCTCGTGGCCGCACGCCGTCGCGCACTTGAGCGTGGTCGGCTGGTTCCTGGGCGCGCACACGACGCTGACGCACCAGCACCACCACCAGGGCGGGCTCTTCGTCCGCGACGGCGTCGTGCTCCCGCTCCTCGACCGCGTCTTCCCCTACATTGTCAGCCCGCTCATGGGCTACACGTGGAACTCGTTCCACTGGCACCACAAGCTGCACCACATTGAGGAGAACGGGCCGCGCGACATGTCGTCGACGCTGGCGTACCAGCGCGACGACCCCGTCGACCTGCTCAGATACGTGGCGCGCTTCTTCTTCCTGGTGTGGTACGACCTGCCGATGGCGTACGTCCGGCGCGGCTGGTACAGGGACGCAGCCAGCGCGCTGGGCGGCGACCTCGCCTGCTACGTGCTCATTGCGCTGGCCTGCAGGGCCAACCCGCGCGCGGCGTGGGTGACGCTGCTGGGCCCGCTCGTGCTCATGCGCACGGGGCTCATGGTCGGCAACTGGGGCCAGCACGCGCTCATCGACCCGGGCGACCCGGACTCGCCGCTGCGCATGAGCACCACGCTCATCGACGCCACCAGCAACCGCCACAACTTCAACGACGGCTACCACACGTCGCACCACCAGAACCCTCGCCGCCACTGGAGGGACCACCCGGCCGCCTTCGTCAAGGCCAAGGCCTCGTACGCGCGCGGCGGCGCCCTCGTCTTCCACAACATTGACTTTCTGGCCATCACGTACTACGTCGTGACCAAGAACTACGCCGCGCTCGAGCGCGCCATGGTCCCGGTGGGCGAGCAGATCAGCATGACGCCCGAGGAGAGGATGCGGATACTCAGAAACGCCACCAGGAAGTTCAGCGACGACGAGATTCGGAGACACTACGCCAAGAAGAGGGCCTGAGCCTGTGCTTGTGCATCACGGCAGCATCATGAAACACAGATATCTATCTGGTGATCCAAGGCCCAAAGAAAGCAACCGTTCCACCAACTGGGAGCAGGATTAGAACCTGTCACGATATAGCCAGGCAGGCCCCCTCCATTTTGGGGTTGAGGTCTTTTCCCGATCGCGCCTGCCACCACTGTCACGCCTTTCGTCGCACCTGCCTCGTCAACGTATCGTATCTGATATCCATCTATACGTATCTGTCTGTATCGACGTATCTGATATCTATCTATACGTATCTGTCTGTACCGACGTATCTGTCTGTATCGACGTATCTGTCTGTTATCTCTATGCATCTATATGCCATCTCTATGCATCTATCCAACGTTCATTCCTTGCGTCCAAGACACGTCAGTGATTCTTGATTCTGCAGCGGTTCCCCCAAGGTCCCCAGGCCCCTTCCTCCCAGCTTACTTGTCCTCCTCCTCTTCCGGGCAAATGTCGTCCTGCTCCCAAGACCCTCCAGCCTACAGCATCCTCGAGCGGCTCGGGCTCGAGAATGGCCGCCTCAGCTCGCGCCCCGAGTCGCCTCCGCCAGCCAGCACGCCCAAGTTCATCCGAGACGCATTCCGCGACCTGCCCGCCCTCTCGGGCCTCAGACGTGCCGACGAAATCGCGTGTACGTCCTGGATCCCGAATACAGATGTTGTGCACCAGCAACTTGGTTGGAGGCTGCCAAGACTGACGTTTTTCGTGGGCGCGCAGCTGCGTATGCCGACATTGGCATTGCGCACTACGACGGCACCATGGACGCGCTGAACGGTGCGCGCGACCGCTTTCTCGCAGAGGTCGAGGCTCTGCGCGCCGCAGACGCCAAAGCAGAGGCCCAGGTCAACGCCCTGGCAGGCATGACGTCGCGCTCGCTCGGCGACGCCTGCGTCGAGGGCCAGCAGTCGCGGACGCAGTTCCGGCTCGGCGATTCGCTCGGCACCACCCGCGCCCTGCTCGCGGAGGCCAAGGAGCGGTACAGGGAGCTCAGCCTCCAGGAAGACGCGGAGCGCGACGCCATGCTGCACATTGCACGCGTCCTCCAAGGCAACGCGCGGGATGACGCAGCAGATGTGCTGGAGACGGAGGGCACCGAAGCGCTGCGGACGTTGGAGAAGGAGATGCACTTGGCCTGCGAGGGGGCAGAGACGAAGCTTATCAAGCTGGGCGATGATTTCACCACGCGCTTTCACGAGCACATTACTGCCAAGATCGTGCAGCTCCAGACAATGGCAAGGTCGGGAGGATACATTTGAGTGGTGGTAAAAAAAAGTGTACGTATTTCAAAGACAGTCATTGATCATCCTCCTCACTCGAAAAACGCACGTACACACGACAACGTTGGCAGTGTCGAGGAAATGAATGCATCAAACAACGTCGACCCTCAGTGCCAGCCCCGCGGACTCGGTGGAAAGACCTGTCGCCGAAGGGACCAGGCCCCGAGAATCCATTTCAAGCGCTTGCTGCTGCTGCTGCTGCTGCTCGGATGGCCATGACGACGACGCCGCCGCCGCCGTCATGGCCCGAGTTCGTCGGCCCAGCCTTCTTCTCAGACCGTCGGCAAAGCTCCCGAAGCCCGGTTGGTGGAATGCTTGCTGGATATCCTCGAGAGACCGGCCCCGCGTCTCGGGCATGTAGACGGCCAGCACGGCGACTGTGCCCAGGGAGAGTCCGCCAAAGAGGAAGTAGGCGCCATAGGCGGATTTGTCGAGCAGGATGGGCGTGAGGATGGCCACCAGCCAATTCGTAAACTGGGAAAACAAAACAAAGAAGTCGCAGGCCGTCAGAGAAACAGGACAGCAGATGGATGGATGGACGGATGGATAGTTATGGAACCTACAAACCCCAGACCCTGGGCGACGCAGTTTGCGGCTGCTCGCGTGTTGCCTGGCTGGATCTCGCTGGCGTAGACCCTGCCGACAATGGCCCAGGTCGCGCAGTACGTGAGCCCAAAGGCAAACACCGACACAACCACCACCCACTTTGCGGGGCCGTACGGGTGCACCACCCCGGCAGCGTAGAGAGATCCGATCAGTAGCATCAGGGCCGAGAGGCCGAGGCCGCCCGAGATGGCTGAAGTGCGTCGGCCCCACTTGTCCGCGAGAAGAAACGCCGGGATCGATATGGCAAGCATCAGCATGGCCGAGACGCCTGACGCCAGGAACGACGCCGTCGACGACGACAGGCCTGCCTGGGAGAAGAGGATGGGGGCGTACTTTGAAGGAGTCAGCTGGTGATTATATATATATGCGTTGATCTTTGAAGGTGGGGTAGAGCGATAGTTTCACCTGTCTCCCTACTATATATGTATGTGTGTGTGTGAGTGCGTGCGTGTGTGGAACTCACATAGAGAATGCCGTCGATGCCAGACAACTGCGCCATCCCAAGCAGAAACAGCGCGAGCATGGTCCTCTGGCGGTATCCCGGTCTGAAGAGCAGCCTCAAGCCCTGCCACGGCGTCAGGCTCGGGTTCTGCTGCTGCTCCCCCCCGCCTGCGCTCGCCGACAGCAGGCCCGCCTCGGCCTCGGCCATGGACGTCTCGAGCCACTGCACCGCCGCCAGGGCCTCTGCCCTCCTGCCGTGCATCATGAACCAGCGCGGCGAGTCCGGCAGCGCCGAGCAGCCGGCAATCAGCGCCAGGGCCAGCGAGGCATGCACCACGTAGGGCGCCCTCCAGGCCATGCTCGACTCGAGCCGCACGCTGCCGTAGCACGTAAAGTAGCCGGCGCACATGCCCATGGTGGTCAGCAGCTGCGGCATGCCGGCGAGGACGCCGCGCACCTTGACGGGGGCAATCTCGCAGATGTAGATGGTGATGTTGCTCAGGTAGGTGCCCATGCCGAGCCCGCCCAGCGCGCGGCCGGCGTTGAACTGCGCGAGCGTCGACGCCGCGCCCTCCATCACCGCCCCGGCGAGGAGCAGCCCGGCCCCGGCCATGATTATGCGCAGCCGCCCGAAGCGGTCGGCCAGGTGGCCCGCGTACACCGACGGCATGGCCCCCGTCAGCATCACGAGGGACACGGTGAAGCCCACCACGAGGGGCGACAGGTGCCCAAACGTCTCGATGAATTGGCGCGTCTGCAGGACGGCCCCGATGCTGCCCGTGTCGTAGCCGATGAGAAAGCCCCCGATGGCGACCGCCGACGAGGCCAGCACGTAGTTTGGGACCGAGATGATCCTGATCCTGGCCATCGGACCGTGTGGCTGCTGTTGCTGACGACGACCACGACCGGGGAAGCAGAGGAGGACTATGGGGCGTTTGGAAACTGGCCGTCCATGCTGAGTGTTGAGTGTTGGCTGGCGTGCCATGACAAATGCGATTCTTCACACCCTCATAACTCCCAAAACTCTGCACCGCATCACATGTTGCTGGTTTGTTGGCAGCCCTTGACCGAGCAAGAGTGGTGGACCGCAACACAGGCTGGCAGCAGCAGTCGGACAAGCGATGCAGTTGCCGGACAGTGAACAGTGAACAGTGAACAGCAGACAGTGGTGATGGCGACGGCGAGCAATATAAAACATGAACACAGCGCCCAAGGTCGGACCAGACGGGCGGACAGGGGGGCGGGGCGGCTCATTGATTAAGCTTTTAATTTCCGCTGCATGGCTCATCCATCCATCCATCCATCCATCATCTTGGCCCCATCTTGCCCCCTCCGCCAGTGGCCGAGTGCCCTCGTTTTCCCCATCAAAACAGATCGTCAATGCTCTTGTCGGAGTCCTTGCGTATCAGATCCACCATGCCCTTTGACCGTCACCATCCCGTTAGCCCTCGTCGACGTGTGCATCTTGTGTATATATGAAGCAAGATACAAAGCATATCCAACGTTTGCATGTTGGCATGTTCGCATGCCATGCATAGCGTTGCCCCGCATCGATGTCGTCGATGTCGTTGTCGTCGTTGTCGTCGTCATCAAAAGAGAAAGTGATCACAGGCGAGCCCTCACCTTTGGCATGATGGGGTGGCCGCTAGGACCCTTGACGTAGCGAAAGGGCATCTGCGTGCTCTCGCGCTCGTTGAACTTGAGGTCGGGGAAGTCGAGGTACGAGATGCGGTCGATGGGGACTGCAACCAGCATCATCATCAGCACCAGCCAGCATCGGCTGCCAATAAAAAACTATTCTAAATGGGGCTTCCAAGCCCGATTGCGTGGGGAGCAAGACGTACTCTTCTCCTCAACGACCATGCGCGTCACGCGCACTGCAGTATCGGTAGTCATCTGTTTGGGCCCCAGCCTACGACCGGCGAAGCCCTTCTTACGCAGCTCAGACGTCCGATCTATGCACCAGTCAGGGTCAATCCGCAGCACATCAAGGGGACTATCTATAGCCACGTACCTCTTGGCGGGTCGTCGCCTGATCATATGGGGCAGCCAAGTTCACCCAACAGCATCAGTTTCTCTCTCTCTCTCTCCCTCTCTCCCTCTCTCGTGCTGCTGACTCACCCAGAATCCCGCCAAACAGGAACACGTCGAATCTGTTGGCGTCCTCGGGCTCGAGGTCCTTGTCGGCTGCCGGGTCGAGCAGACACACGCGCTTCTTGGAGTCGCCCGTGTACAGCTCCTCGACGCCCCTCATCTCGGCGATGAAGCCCGGCACCGCCTGCAGCGACAGCGGCACCTTGAAAGCGGGCGGCAAGGACGACAGGCAGAACTGCCCGCCCGCCACGTCCGTCTCCTCGGCGATGGCCTGGTACTCGAGCTCCGACCACGGGCCCAGCTCCGCGTCGAGGTGCTCGACAATGTAGGTCTTGCCTCTGGGCATCTTTTCCGTCTCTTCTTTTCCGTCCTTGTACCCTTGTCCAGGTATGCAATGCGCTATGGGCTCCTCCCAGGTATGACGTGCGTGCGTTTGTGGATAATGAGGGGCGCACCGGAGCAATGGGTGGGTGGTTCGTTGTGAATGTGAATCATGTGCCCGTTCGGTGAGAGGTGCGGTGAGAGGGTCCAGTTTTTTCGCTGAGGAAAAGAGTGGTTGGCTACAACAACAGCAACAACAGCAACAACAGCAACAACAGCAACAACAACAACACGAAACCCCCCGTTCTTTTATCGAGATTATCTCTCCCTGGTTAGACGTTACTTACTTAGATAGATGGCCATCCCAGCTGAAACTCGCTCAGCCTGGGCTGAAAGTCCACGTAACCACGTTCACACCCGCCTCCTCCATATTTCACACGTGCCTCTTTCCGAATCCGTCGCTGAATAGCCCCCCACCACCAGAAAGACAAAACGATCGCTTTCACCCTTGTTACCAACTCAACTCAACCAGCTCGCCTTTCCATGAACGACAGCCTGCTTCCCCCGACCCAGACTCGGCCTCACTGCCTGCTGCTGCTGCTGTCGCCTTCCTGCCACCTTCCTGCCACCGTGGCGCCCCCCTCCATAACCGCCTGCCATGATCCGGACATGGTCGCGGCTGCTCCTCCCGGCGCTGGCGTCGTGGCCCGCACTCGTCCTCGGCGACGGCCAGGCCGACTACTTTGTGCGCCGTCTCCCTGGGGCCCCCGAGTCGCCGTACATCAAGATGCACGCCGGGTATGTACTTTCCTCCGGGCACGCAGGCAAACTCCGGCGCTGACAATGCCGCCCTAGTCACATACCAGTCACACCAGAGCACAACGGCAACTTGTTCTTTTGGCATTTCCAGAACCACCACATCGCCCACAAGCAGCGCACCGTCGTGTGGCTCAACGGAGGCCCCGGGTGCAGTTCCGAGGACGGAGCGCTCATGGAGATCGGCCCCTACCGGCTTCTCGACGACAACACCCTCACCCTGAACAACGGATCCTGGAACGAGTTCGCAAACCTGCTCTTTGTCGACAACCCCGTTGGCACCGGCTTTAGTTTTGTTGACACCAACAGCTACGTCAAGGAGCTCGACGAAATGGCCGACCAGTTTGTCCTGTTCCTCGAAAAGTGGTTTGCCTTGTTTCCGGAATACGAGCTCGATGATGTACGGCACCCTCCAAAGCCTCGCCATCCGTAACTCCCCTCACACACACACACACACCCTAAAGAGACTGACGCCCAGGTCACGTGTAGCTCTATTTTGCCGGCGAGTCGTACGCGGGCCAGCACATACCATATATCGCCAAAAAGATCATCGAGCGCAACAAGAAACCCGACACGCCACGCAAGTGGGCCCTGCAGGGTCTTCTCATCGGCAATGGCTGGATGGCGCCGCTGGAACAGTACGATGCCTACCTCAAGTTCGCCTACGAAAAGGGCTTGATAGCCAAGGGAACGGAAATTTCGGATACCCTCCAGCAGCAATGGCGCGTGTGCAGGAGCAAGCTCTCGGGCGACCCGCACGTTGACGTCCAGGACTGCGAGGCCGTCCTCCAGGATCTCCTCAAGCTCACCGCCGACGCGGGCGAGTGCTACAACATGTACGACGTCCGCCTCAAAGACAAGTACCCGAGCTGCGGCATGAACTGGCCGCCCGACCTTGCCCACGTGACGCCATATCTCCGCCGCAACGACGTCAGGGACGCCCTCCACATTGACCCCAAGGTCAAGGCCTGGACCGAGTGCAACGGCGCTGTCGGCTCCGCCTTTCGCGCCCGGAATTCGGTACCGTCGGTCGCGCTGATGCCCGGCATTCTCGAGGAGGTGGCCGTCCTGCTCTTTTCCGGCGCCGAGGACCTGATCTGCAACCACATTGGCACCGAGCAGATGATGGCCAACATGCAGTGGAACGGCGGCAAGGGGTTCGAGCTGACTCCAGGCAACTGGGCGCCGCGCCGCGACTGGACCTTTGAGGGCGAGCCCGCCGGCTTCTGGCAGGAGGCCCGCAACCTCACATATGTGCTCTTCTACAACGCCTCGCACATGGTGCCCTTTGATCTGCCGCGCCGCTCGCGCGACATGCTGGACCGCTTCATGGGCGTCGACGTCAGCTCCATAGGCGGCACTCCCATGGACAGCAGGCTCGACGGCGAAAAGGGCCCCGACACGTCCATGGGCGCCGGCGACGGCGCCAAGCACGCCTCTCAGGAGGAGGCGGAGGAGGAGGAGAAAAAGGTCATTGAGGCCGCCAGGTGGAAGGCTTACTACACGTCGGGCGAGGCCGTGCTCATCACTTTGGCCCTTCCAGCCGCCGTCTGGGGCTTCCTTGTTTGGCGGGCTCGTCGCAACGCGCGCGCCCGCGGCTACCAGGGCCTCAGCACCGGGCCTGCCCAAGGGTCGGCGCCGCGCATCGGTGGCATCAGGAGGGGCCGTGATCTTGAGGCGGCTGACTTTGACGAGGGCCAGCTCGACGACCTGCACATACAAACACCAGTTGATGGCGCTGATTCGCGGTATAGCGTGGGCGGAGACAGTGACGACGAGTCCGACGCGCGGATTGAACAACGGCACAAAAAGCCAGCCATAGATGGGGATGCACCGGCGTTGACATCTTGACTCTTGAGCCACTTGATTGTTGTTAGCACGCTTTCTGTGACCATTATGCATTTATTCGTCATGCCCCCCTGATAGATAACACCAGAACAAGACAAGGCTGTTTCCTGTGATGCAGTAGATCTGAGAGTCCGACTACTCGCGAGTCGTACATTTTACATATAATAATACAAAAGCATGCATGTCCTCATCTTGGCCCAGCCTTTTGGTCCGCTATCCATTAAACTATTGCCACTTCCTGAGCATATATATATTCTGCTGCAGGACGGGCTGCTTGTGGATACCGAGGCAATAATTCATAGCCAACAAGACCATAGGAGCTCATGCCAGCAAATTGGGTGGCCAGCGGAACTGACATGCGGGTATCTTTTCTCCACGGCTTTTTTTTTTTTTTTTTTTTTGCTGATATCCGTCAGGTCTTGATGCCCTAAAAGCCATGCGTGCGGTGCGGTGGACAATTGTTCTCGTCTTCTGGATATATATCTCCCAGCTGGCCCAGTCTTTGCTAACCGATATACTGAAAACCATGACTTGCGGGAGGCCTCTAACGAATGCATGGGGGCCCTTGTAAGAACTTTGTCAAGATAGGAAAAGAAAATAAAAAAAAAGAGTCCAACAATGATACACCATCCTCCACTCCAAGGAAAGAAAAAAAAAAAACCATTCTCAACGCCGTCCATCCCGACTTTCCTCATGTGCCGGCCTCATGTGCTGGCTGTTCGTGACTGACGAAAAAAACAAAAACAGAAAAGAAAAAATAGATGAGACCCCAAGGTACATACAGCCCACATGCAAAAGGCGGCGGGGTGTGGGATGGATGGATGCCTTGGTTCACCCGCTCGACGCGCCTTCTTGCGGTGAGGGCGGTGGTATATACCCTTGGCCAGCATTGTGCCGTGAATCCATTTGCCATGTCAGAGCCGCTCTCACGTGCGGATGGGGAGGCTGTCCACACCAGCGCCGCCGCTCTGCTGCGGCTGTTCCCCCTCCTGGGTTGCCTCGTCGGCGTCATCATCCATGTCGTCGGCGCTCGTCTCGCGGCTGAGGAAGCTTGTTTCTTTGACAGGGCTCCCAGTAGATTGGCTGCCCTGCGACATGTGCGGGCCAGTGGTGGAGACAGCGCCAGGGACCTTGGGGCCGGGTCCGGAGCCGTTGGAGTTGCTGCTGGTGGGCGTGACGGGGTGGGGGATGCTCTCGGGCGACGGGTGCTGGCGACCCATGGCGCCCACGTCGATGGTGTCGCCCTTGCCGGCCTGAGCCATGGCGTACTCGCCCGAATCGAAGTATTGCTTGCGACCCTTGGCCTGACGGAAGCGGTCGAGGTGGCCGAGCGGCTTCTTGTTTCCGTAGAGGCGGCGGAGGCGCTGCTCGTCGGGCGAGAGGGGCTCTTGGGTCGCGAGGGTCTATCAGAGGGAGGAGAGCAGGTTAGTCGGCAACTGACGGGAACAAGTTATCAAAAGGGCCGGTCGCTCAGCAGGGCGTGTGTGACTCACGTTCATGTTGGCATCGACGTTGGAGCTCATAGCAGGCGATAATTCTGTGCCAAGAATGCGTTGTTAAAGTCGGTTTCGGGCTGAGCCTGCCGACTTCTGACTTGCTGCCGTTATCCGCCGCGGTCGGCACCGACTTCTGAGAAAGCAGGTGTGTTGTAGCGTGCGGGCAAGCAAAGTTGCAGTTGTCGTCAGACGCAGCAGCAATTGGATGTTGTCTGTCGGCGGTGAGCGTGAGAGCCAAAGGGCCCGTCTCGTTTGATGTTGGCTGATCTCTTGGCCGAGCTTTCACGTTCCGTGCGTGCGGGTATTTATTCGATTTGTGGGTTGTGGAGTATCAAGGAAGAAGGGAGGTCTGGGATAGGGGGGGTGAAGGAGTGAAAAAGATAGCAAGACAACAGGCGGTGGTGTCAAGGTTGGTGGCCTCGTGACCTGGATGGGATTGAGGTTGGATCAGAGGGCGGTCAAGTCACAACAGCTGCTGCCGCACCGAGGTGAAAATGAAGGCCAATGAAGGCCAAGGAAGACGGCGAGGAAGCAGGAATCCCAATGCGTTTCTCCTGCTGGGTTTGTGGATTTGGCAGTCTCTACGACCAGACCAACAACCGGCACCGTGCGAGGCAGGTATGCTTGGGTGTCGTATGCTGGCTATAAAGGTCGTTTGTTCGTTGTAGGTAAGGAATGAAAGGGCAGGATGTGGGTTGCGGGTTGGGGGTTGAAGGGAGGACGAGGAGAGGACGAGAAGAGGACGAGCAGAGGAGGGTTGAGGGGGATAAGCAGCAGTTTAATAAAATATGTAGCAAAACAGCCAAGACTTTACCAGTTGCCCTTCTGGGGAGGGGCAGCTAACAACGGTGACAAGTAGATAGATACGAATGACTTGGCTTTGGAGGGGCACTCTTCAACGGGTGGGTCGCTTGGGCGGGGTGAAGAATAAGTAACGAGTCAACAACCAGTAAAGGGCCCTCGTAAGGAAAACTGGTCCAACGCGACTCAGACTCTGGTGAGGTGGCTTAACGCGGGTGCTATAGGCATGGGCTGGAGCAGAAAGAACAGAAATACATAGATACCACAGAGACAGAACGATAGGATTCTTTTCCCTGCTTGCTTTTCACTGATCCCTCCAGATGGGTTCTCTGCTGTACACTTTGCTCTCCCTCCCAGATTTGTTGCACAATGGCAATTAATGTGAGGTAATTCATTTCTCCTTCTGCCGTTTTCTCATCAAAAACCTGTATCTCTGGGACCAGAGAATGGGCGGACAAGTGGTAGCCATGTTTTGTTGGCTCGACATACTTCCCTGATAACCCGGCTGGCAAACTGGCCGAGATAAGGCCCATCCTTAGCAGCTATACAGCTTCATGGCCGCTCTATAATATCAACAACCATAACCATGCATGTTGCTAGCCAGCGATCCGTCGTGCTACGTCGGGACCAAACCTTGATGTGCATTTGACTGCTCTGGAAGCAATGCCCCCGTTTCTGACTAGTGGCAAAGTTTCTCGCTGGTGCGGAAATTGGCGAAGTTCGTGAGAACTTGGTGTTTTGGCTGGGTTGCGCAACCACACCACCGAGTCACAAAAAGCCTTCATAATCGATCATTTGGCCCCATCAACATCACATATGTATCACGTGTTCGCACCACCAATCCAGGTATCAATTCGTCGTCGTGAGAGGACTCAGCAAAGTTGCTGAACCGTTGCCATATGCCCCATCTCAGTCTCCTCCGAAACATTACATCGTATCTATAGTGTGATAATGTTTTTTTTAAGGGACCAAGTAAGCGTTTATGAGAATATGCATGTACTTTACACCGCAGCCCCACTTGCCCCGTCATCTGCATACAGGAAATCAGTTAGCTACATATCCATGGCCTGACAAATCCGAAAACCCCCGCAGCAACGCCCCCCAAAAATAAAAAAAAGTCTCACGATAAACGCAACACCAGGACTTTGACTTAATCGTAAACATAGACCGTAACCATGACGCCTGCAATCGTCACCCTCGATAACACGCCCTATGTGGACGATTTCACGTCGGCACCGTTGGCGGCAAGGCCCGCCTCGAAGCGTATCCTCCTCCTCGCACCTGCATCCCTCGCAAGCAACGAACCCGCCCTCGCTGCCATCATCTCCAAGCACGATCGTGCCGCGACAGACTTGCAAATGCTCGATCGCCTCTCGGCCGGCCTCGTTCGGCTGCCCGCGTCCACCTACGACATGGTGCTCGTCCTCTCGTCGCCACCACCACAGTCCTCCATCGACGAAGCGGCCGCGCTTTTATCACGGGCCGTCCTCGGCTCGGTCGCCGAAGCTATGCGGCCTGGCGCCCACATGCGCGCCCACGGCTCTCGCCTTGACCGAGACGCCAGGGTTTCGAAGGAGGTTGTCCTTGCCGGGCTGGTGCTGGATAAGGACACGGGTGGCTACACCAAGCCCGACTACGGAGATGGAGGAGAGGTGGTGTCGCTGCTTAAGCGGAACAAGAACAAGAGCAGCGCGGGCCCAGCAGTGGGAACCGTGGCAGTAAAGAGGGCGGACGGTCGTGCCGAGACAGTCCTGCTGGGGCTGGCGAGAGAGAACACAAACACGGTGGCCACGATCAGCCTGGACGATGATTTGGACGCAGCAGATGACGACGACATCATCGACGAGGATACGCTCTTGACCGAGGCCGATCTGAGAAAGGAGGTCACTATTCGTGAGTTGTGCCGAGTCCGAATCCCATGGTTGCGTTCTTGCCGGTTCCTGACGTCTCCTACCAGCACCCGACTGCATTCCCAAGGTTGGGAAGAGACGCAAGGCGTGCAAAGACTGCTCCTGCGGCCTGCGAGAGGTTCTTGCTGCCGAAGACGAACAGAAAAGGGCTACGGCAGACGCCAAACTCGAGAATATCGCCACGCTCGCTTCCGATGACTTGGCCGAAGTGGATTTCACGGTAAAAGGGAAAGTGGGAAGCTGCGGCAGCTGTGCTCTCGGCGATGCCTTTCGGGTAGGTTTGATGCTGATTTCATGGTGTCATCTTTTGTTTTCTTCTTTCTCTTTCTAACGTCACATGACAGTGCGACGGATGCCCATACATCGGACTCCCAGCCTTTGAGTGGGGACAGGAAGTCAAGCTGCTCAATAACGAAATACAGCTATGACCAATATGTTGTTGCGCATGTCCATTCCGACCAAACAAGGGTCCCGCATTCATCTGGCGTTCAAGGGGTTGGGATCAACACGGCGACTTAGGCATGATATATATTCTGCAGATGGCTTGGCATGCATACATCAAGGACAAGGGGTGGATAAAGCATAGATCGATATAAGAACAAAAACACATGGCATGTTTCATTGTTTCATGATTGGTTGAATTCGACACACGGGTTTGATTGATGCTGCTTGCTACAGGGAGCTCGTCCAACCCTCCGGAACACCATACTCGTTTTGATCCACCACCAGTCGCTGTTGATCTTAGGAGGTAAAGAACTTCTTGAAGGCGGCCTTTTCCTTGGCTTCGCGCTCTGCCACCGTCTTCCTGACGGAGTTGAGCTCGTTGAGGATGAGCGCATCCGTAGGCGCAAGTTTATGGGCAGCTTCAAGATCCTCGAGAGCATTCTCGACGTCCTTCAGGTGGACGTGGGCGAGACCACGGCGGTAGAGAGCCTTGGCCTTGTCGGCATCCTTGATGTTGGCAACCTTGAGCGCCTCGGTAGCGCATGAAGCCGCGTCTTCCCATGATGACTGCTTGACGTGTATGAGAGCCGCATTGGCGTTGAGAGAGATTCGCAGCGAGTCGAATTCTTCCTGGGTGCCCTTGGGCAAGCTCAGATCAACGTCCTCGTTGAGGTATCGGAGACCTTTTAGATACTTGTCAAGACCGGTGGCGAGATCGCCAGCCTTGAAGGCCTTGTTGCCCCATTCCTTGCAATCCTTGGCAACCTTGAGCATCGTGCCAGCATCCGGAGGGGTGGCGCAGTCCTCGGGGAAGTCGTCGTACTGGTCGCCGTAGGCGTCAGGGGCCTTGGCGTCGGTCACGAGGGCGGCGTCACCCGTCAGCTCGCCGCAGTCGGCGATGGCGACCTTGTGCACGGGCTTGTCGCCGGACTCGGTGGGCTCCTTCTCGATGGCACGCACAATTGCCTTGCCGCCAATAACCTCGCCAAAAACGACGTGCTTGTCGTCAAGATGGGGCGTCGGAACCGTGGTTATGAAGAACTGCGAGCCGTTTGTGTCTGGCACGCGCGCGCGCGCCAAGACGTTAGCAACCGCGCATCTTTAACCCTATCTTGTGATGACTGGTGAAGAAAGAAAACATAAAAATAAACTAACTGGGTCCGGCATTGGCCATGGAAAGCAGGAAAGGCCGGTCATGCTTCACGGGAAAGGCCTCGTCCTCGAACTTTTCGCCGTAGATGGACTCGCCGCCGGTGCCGTTGTTCTTGGTGAAGTCACCGCCCTGGATCATGAACTGCTTGATGATGCGGTGGAAGGTGCAGCCTTTGTAATGCAGAGGCATGCCGGATTTGCCAAGTCCCTTCTCGCCAGTGCAGAGGGCGCGGAAGTTCTCTGCAGTCTTGGGGACGAGGTCCTTGTACAGGCGCATGGTGATGCGGCCGAGGCGCTTGTTGCCAACGGTGATGTCAAAGAAGACAACCGGGTTGTCCTGCGGAGTCTCCTCGGCCGTCTCCGGCTTGGGGGTGTTTTCTGCTGTGTTGTCCGACATCTTGGGCGTTGTGGTCGATCTGGGGTTGGAGAGTGTGGGGAGCACGCTATATGTGTGAGAGAGACAGAAAACAGAAAACAATATAGAGATGGTCGAAAGCCTGCCTGCGTACTGTGCAGGAGTTCTCTCTAGAGACGTGGTGTTTGTTTTAAAATGGATTTTTTTTATAATTTACTTGGGTGAAGTTGGATGGAAGTTTCTAGAGCTGCCCCTCCCCACGATAATTTCTTGGTGGGGGATGCGCAGCAACTGCATGGAGCCTTCTTCGGAACGGTAGCCAATTAAGGCACGCCATTCAGCCATTCAGCCTGCCACCTGGCTTTCGTGTTGCTGAGCTGGGGCAGGCTGGGGATTATTATTATATATGTATAAATTCGTCACAAGAGGGTGTTTGAGGGTCATCTTGCGATGCAGTAACACTTGTGTAGTAGCCAACTGGACAATGTATGCGTCGAGAAGCTACGATTGCTCGAAAACTCGAGTGTCCCCGGCGGCATTTGCAGGGCCGCCACTCATTACAGCAGCCTGTTCCAGCCTTTGCTCCACCGGCTTGCTCTTGGTCTTGTCAGGTTTTTTTGCCTCGACCTGCTTCGCTTCAGAAACCAATTCGAGCGTGACCGGTCCATCGTTCACCAGCGAGACCTCCATCATGGCCTGGAACCTTCCGTCCTTGACCTTGTCATCCGAGTACCCCTCCTTCACCTTTTGCAAAAAGTGGTGATACAACCGGTGGGCGTGCTCGCCGCTCGCGCTCCCATGAAAGTCGGGCTTGTTCCCTTTGCTCGTCTTGGCCAAAAGGGTGAACTGGGAGACTGGGTGTTGTGCTCACGTTTATTAGAAAACCAGGCATGGCCAGACAAGATTCGACATACCGCAGAGCACCTCGCCGTTTACTTCCGTGACACTGAGTTTCCACTGCCCTGGGGTTAGAATGGCGGGTTATCGGCGTACGATACAAGGCAACAGGGGGGGGGGGCTTACTTTTCGCTCATCGTGGTCCCAAAGCTTCATCTTGAGTACCTTGGAGGCGAGTGACGCCGCCTCCTTCTCGGTGTCGTTTGGTGCCACGGCGGCGAAGACGAGGACTCCGTGACCGATGGAAGATATGAGCTCCTTGTCCACCGTCACCGACGCGCTTAGCACCCTTTGGAGAATGGCTTTTTTGTAGTCATCCTGTCAGCGATGCACCGCCCAAGCCTGCCTTTTCAGGTTTTCATTCCAGATAGGGCTGCCTGCCTGACCTTTCATCTTTCTTTCTTGCTAGTTTTGCCCGTAATTATGTGCGAATGAATGGCAGAGGGCAAAATGCCAGCAGCATCAAATCATGGCATATATCATCCACTACCCGCCCATAGTATTTTATTCAAAATACTTGTCCTATCTATCTGCCCAAGTTCGGTGGTGGCCTTGATCGCGAAAATTGGAAAACTGATGGATTACCTTGAGCCGTTGGTGGTCTTATGTAAGTTTATAGATACATGTATGTAACTCCATCGCCCCGCCTCATCGCATGGATTATAAGCATATAGCGAGGTAGTGTTTCTGCAACCTCTCATCGGCTTATTGCCCTGACTTAGATACCCTATACCCTTATAGGCAATCGAAATTAAGATTAAATAGGTACTGATTCACTTGTGGCATCTGCGAGATATAATTCTTGTACTGCTAATGATAGGCCATTCTCAGCCGTACAGCTCGCTTTCAAGGTGTAACGACAATTAGAGTCATTGCGCACTGCTGAAACGGCTTCTCGAATCATAAATGTGCTCCCGAATAAAGAGCTAATTTTGTCTGGAATACTAGATCGCCTTTGTCCCTGAAAGCAAGTACGTAGATAGACTACGTGCCTTTGCCGTTGGCGACGGTGACTTCTCCCTCGTTAGCCCAGCGTTCTGATTGGAGGCCCTTTCACCACCCACTGACCACTCATCAACAACCTCGTCGAATTGGCCTTGTCGAACACTTCATTCACACATTCATTCACCCACCACCCATCCCCATCTGCGCGCAAACCACGCCGCGACATTCGACATCACCCCACCACACCGCGACTGCGATTCAAGCAAAGGGCTTGCGTCCTCTCCGGCGACGTCTGAAACTTATTCCCGATCTGCGCTTGGCGTAAGCGCAACCCGGAAAGCAGGCGAGCAAACGACACAACGACATCAAACGACCGTCACGACCGCCTTTCGAACACCGACTTGGCGGCACGCCACAGCGACAGCCAGGTGCAGAACCCTCGCCCGATCACGATTACTCACTCATTCCTGCCTCCCACGGTGGATCACACCAAACACAGATTCCACACGATGGCGGCGCGAAAACTGCAACAAGAAGTGGACAAGTGCTTCAAAAAGGTGGCCGAAGGGGTAGTGGAATTCAAGTTCATCTACGAGAAGATTGAGCAATCCGGCAATCCGGCACAAAAAGAGAAGCTCGAAGTTGACCTCAAGCGTGTCATCAAGAAGCTGCAGAGACTTCGGGACCAGATCAAGTCATGGGCAGCTTCCAATGATATCAAGGACAAGGGCCCGCTGCTCGACCAGCGGCGGCTGATAGAAATGGTTGGTCCCATACGATGGCTTTTGTCGTGGTGACCCACCGTTACATTTTATTGAATTTTTATTGAATTTTTTTTTTTTTTGGTTGCCTCTTTTCGCTGACACCTTCTCCAGCAAATGGAAGCATTCAAAGCGGTAGAAAAGGCCATGAAGACCAAGGCGTACTCCAAAGAAGGTCTATCGGCGGCAGCGAAACTCGACCCGAGGGAGCAGGCCAAGGTCGAGGCGAGCGAATTCCTTTCGAGCATGGTGGACGAGCTGGAACAGCAGGTCGAGGCACTCGAGGCGGAGTCGGAGACGCTCCAGGCGACCATGAAGAAGGGCAAGAGCAACAACCCAAAAGCCGACCGGATAGCAAATATCGACGCCATCATCGAGCGCCACAAATGGCATCAGAGCAAGTTGGAGCTGATTCGGCGATCTCTGGACAACGGCGCGGTCGAGGCAGAACAGGTTACCGATCTCGAGGAGAGCATCCGGTACTACGTCACCGACGGCATGAACGAGGAGTACCCTGGCGACGAGGACATGTACGACGACCTGGCCCTGGACGAGGAAGAGGACGCGTACGGCATGAACCTGGACAACGAAAAGGGCTCGTCGTCCCAGGACAACAAATCGGACACGGACGAGCCGATTCAAGAAGACAAGGAAGCCAAGCTCCCGCCAATCGGGAAGCCGAAAACGGCTGTCGAGAACGCAATACCAGCGACGGCAAGAAAGCCGTCGGCGCAAACCAAGTCTCCGCTTCCCGCACTTGCGACATTACACACGCCTCTTCCCACCATCAGCAATGGCCCCGCAGCTGCTGCCAACATGAAGCCAGCCTCGATCCCAACGCGCCCGGCTGGCGAGGGGCTCAAGTACGCGTCGGCAGCGGCGGCCGCGGCCGCGAACGAGAGAAACATTGGCATCGCGCCCTTGCCGCCGCCGCCGGGGCTCGCATCGAGACCGAGTCCGAGTGCTGCCAACTCGCCCGCCTTTGCGTCCATACAGCCCGTCTCGCAGCAGGCCTTGAATTCTCCGGGCCCATCATTACCAAGATCCGTGCAGCCGGGCACGCCAGGCCCCCAGTTCACGCCCAAGGTCGTCGCCGCATCCAGGACACCGGTCCCCCCGGCACAACCCACGTTCTTGTCGGAGTCTGCGGAAATCGCCAAGCTGGAGCCGTCGAGGGGCATTTCGCGACTCCCCCCGGGCCTTCCACCTCCTCCCAACCTGCAACCCCCGATAACAAACGACCTGCCAACACCGCGGCCCACCCAGGCGTCGACTCCGTCAACAACGACATCACAGCCCAATGGTGTATCCAATGGCGTCAAATCGGCAGAGGCCGAGGCCGAGGCCGAGGAGGAATCAATCTACCACCTCCCTGCCTCTCTAAGAGACCTGGTCGACTCATTCGAGATCACCCAGAAGCGGTCCACGTCCATCACCACACCGGCAAACCTGAACATGCTTACCATCAGCCAGCGGACGTGTCCCACCACGGCGGAGCTTTCAGCACCGCGCATATACAGGCCTGAAATGCCAGTTCCGTTCACAGGATCCGAGTTCCCGTCAGAGCCTCTCGAGCTGCTTGAAGACCCCCGTCTGTACATGCGGATCGACCCGGACACGCTGTTTTACGCGTTTTACTACAAGCAGGGAACCTTGCAACAGTTTCTCGCATCAAAGGCACTCAAGTTCCAAAGCTGGAGGTTTCACAAGCAGTATCAGACTTGGTTTCAGCGGCACGAGGAGCCCAAGGAGATCACGGACGAATACGAGCTGGGAGCGTATCGCTTCTTTGACTACGAGAGCACTTGGTAGGCTGCTTACACTGCCCTGCACCTGCACACCTGGCACGTGGCTGACGCTTCATCATTTGCAGGATGAACCGAAGGAAACAAGAGTTCAAATTCCACTACAGGTATCTCGAGGACGAGCAGGATGCTGAATAAGGAAGCCCCCAGCGCCCAAGTCCGTGCAATTCCTTCTCCGGATCACATAGCAGCGCATTCGAGCGCTCGCGTTGCGCACATATTCGAATTTTCTCGTCATTATTCTTCTCCGGCCGTTTGTCGGGCCGTGTGTCCCAGACGACCTCTTGGGGGTGTTATCGCATGAAGACACTACGGGGGGTGGGGGCGATGCGGGCCAGGCCCGGACAGTCAGTGGGTTAGTCTGTCTCTTGTCTTGTTCTTGTCTTGTTCTTGCAGACGCAGGTACGTGCTGTGCCCCGAGAGGGGTGATTAAAAGCACAAGATAACGAATGATGCGTTGCCTGTGCCCTGTGCGTCTCGTTGGTGATGCCTTGTTCTCTATAACCCGTTCGGGCCAGACATGCTTGCTGCCTCAGGAGAGACAGAGTATCACATGATCGGCTCGTTTTGACGCCGGGTGATATCAGCCCCATACGTCCAGCGTGATTGATCAATTGGCATGCACGGCATGGGGGGGTGCTACGCAGATAGGATCTGAAAGAGTCATCGGCGGGAGCAGAGCGGTCTGGTGGCAGCTCGGTGCGCCGTCGGGTTCCGAACAGGGCACAAGAACCGCTCACCGACCTATTCGGTGCAACTTGTGCGCCCTCCCGTGTGGATGTGCTGTCTGGACGGGCCACTGCAGATTGATGTGCGGATTCCTGGAAGGGGGTTTTGAAAAAATTGGCCGGATGACTCCGGAGTGTATATAGTTGACAGATCATATAGTTGGACGCGATACCCTCTGTCTTGTAACTGTCAACCTGTATGATATCACAAATAAGTCGTGATAGATATAGCCGTGCCTCCAGATGCCGGCGTGACGATTCACTGGAGCCAACAAATCATATATATATATCAAATACAGACCCAGCTCACAGAGGCAGCAGACATGGCATGCCGAACGAAACAAGACACTGCGCCGCAAAAAGCTCGCATCAACGGTATATAAACAGACGGCGACTGGATCGAGATATCGGCTGCTGGCGCACTATCATCAGCCGAGGCCATGGCAAGTTTGACTTGGACAGGGACAACAGCTGGTTACGCCGAGTCATACGTCGCATCATCTCCCATCTCGCGGGGATACCTACATGCACCGCAAAACATGCACATTCTGACAAACAAACAAACAAACAAACAAACATACATACATACAAACATACAAACATACAATCAATCAATAAATCAATCAATCAATCAATCAATCAATCAATCAATCAATCAATCAATCAATCAATCAATCAATCAATCAAATCAATCAATCAATCAATCAATCAATCAATCAGCCAACCAAACCGTAGCTTGGTACCATCATCGAGGAGTGCGAGCCGGCCGATAATCAGTCAACTGTGATGAGGAAGCTGGCTGGCGCACAGCTACTTATTTGCCACCGGTATTATGCGATGGTGTCGAGCCACAGGTGACTGACTGACGTGCGGGATATCAAGGGGAAAAGGAAACAGCCGGGTCATCACGTCACCGCTCGACTCAACCCGGGCGGATGGGACAAGATAGTGCCAGATCGGATGAGACGACGAGTGTCTGCCGACGCACCAGCGCGCTCATCTGTCGAATATCCAAGGCTCACGATGGCGTCGTTCTATCACACCCTGTGTGTGACCGGGGAACGCCTGAGGACCAATCTGTATTATACATCAGTCGGGCTGGGATGATATCATCTGAGTTCAAGCTTTGAGCTGCTGTGGTCCTCTGGCGAGACTGCTTGTGGATCGATTGCACCAGTACGCACGAAGAAGGGTTCTGCTGGGACGTCCTGCCTGGACAGACAGAGTTGTCCACTGCAACGCCAGATCAGATGTCGTAGCAACGATAAGCACGAGCGAACGAGCGAACGTCCTTAATCTTCCTTGTTACAACCATGGCAAGAAGGAGGTCGTCACCGGACGCAAAGGGCGTTAGTAGGATGCCCCTGCAGGATGTTCGTGAGGCGAGGCTATCAGCGGCACACCGGGAGTGGCATCCGTAAATGCCAGTGTTGGAGGACGGACGGGCAACGGTAAATAAAGGTAGGGCGAGAATGATAGGCGATGCTTGCGTACGGCATACTGCTTGCAATATATCCTGCTCGTGCGGCCGGTAGGTGATGACACGAACAAGTCAGAAAGTGTATCTTTAATCGGGGGGTTGTGTGGTTTGGCTTGGTCCAGGTGTACCCCAAAGAGGTGAACAGAGAAAGTTTTCACTTGGTTGGAGATGGCCCATCTTCTGTCTCCGCTGCTGCTGCTGCTGTGGTACGAGAACATGGAGATCTCGACGTTTGCTTGCTCTGCTTGATTGCCTTGATTGCCTTGATTGCCTTGCCTGCCTTTAAGGAACACAAATACAAAGGAGTGGTTGATAAGAAGGCGGCAAGCTGACGATGGTGATGGATGGCACATGGACAGACAGATGGGTACATGGACTATAGGCGCTCCGTGGGGTGGGCAAGTCCACGGCAACTGTGGTTGGCATGCCGTTGGCCGGGAAGGCCAACTCAGAACAGTGACCGGCCTAGATGGACACCTACCTGGCTGCTGGATCAAGCATCTCGGTAGGCAGGTAGGTTACATCAAGCGTTGTGTTTCAAATCAAGTCGTTGCGAGCTGGCCCGATGGCGTGCATATCAACGTACGCAGCCCCCTTGGATGGACCCGCCGCAGTGGACCGGACATATGACACCGAATGGATGGATGAGCAAAAGAACGACCAAGCCAAGGGGCGCCTTGCGCCCCGAGAGATGGACGAACGAGGGGTGATGAGGCGAATGTGCAGAACGTGGCGGCTGCGACAGCAACATCGAAGCCACTGAGGACAGGTCTCATGTGGTGGCCCACGCGTCATCGCCAAGGGCAAGACCAGCACCATGATAGGCCAGGTTTATTAAATGTACTCGTTGCCTGTTCAGCAAAACCCAGCTTGCGTCATGAGCTGAAGCCCTTTGGCAGTGGCTGGAGGGAGGTGCTGTCAGCAGGACATTGGGAAGAGGGGGGAAGCTGCATTGATCATCACCGTGATCACCAGCTAGGCTATCTGGAAAGGGCTTTATAGAGACTTGGAATAGGCTACGGGACTCATAGACAGATAGACATACTTGGACGGGCTTCCAGAAGCAGACCAGAGACGGGTAAGGATCCCATTGGGTCCACGAGCACAGAACATGGAGATTGCTGGCCTGGGTCCTTTGAGCTGACACCGACCGTTATCGTCAGAAACCTGTCACGGCGGGCATGACGGACGAGCTGAGGCCCCGAATCTGCTCGGCATGCATGAGGCAGTGCTGCGTCGTTCCAATGCACCCTCACCTCCTCCGCTCTCCCCGCAAGTTGGTTGACATGTATGTTGGCAACATATTGCTATCTGGCAGCTGATGTAGCTCTATCTACTTATATCTATCTATCTATATACTTTCAACTCTCTCTCTCTCTCTCACACACACACACACAGGCGCAGCGAAGCTTTGCCTCCGCTGCTTTCATCCCGCAGCAAAGAGCAGCGGGCCATCTGTTCTGTCCATGTCTCATGCAACGCTGCTGGCACCTACATGGCCGAGGGTAAAGCCATAACACGTTGCTTGGATACATGCCAGGTAGACGAATTTATATATACATATATATACATATATATTAGTATATGTATACACATATGTCCATACAGCGTCTGCGGGTTCGACGGGCAACGATGCTGATGAGCAATAGCCTCGTCCCCCTCATCGTCCACCATGCACCCCCCTTTGGCATGCTGTAAATGTTGATATTTTTCGTCTTTTCATCGTCTTGATATCCAGGTGCACTTGAGTAATCATACAGTCTGTCTGTCTGTCTGTCTGTCTGTCTGTCTGTCTGTCTGTCTGTCTGTCTGTCTCTCTGTCTGTCTGTCTGTCTCTCTGTCTCTCCACAGCCTCACCTGCACGTCCAACTCCAGGCCCAGCTGTAGCTGTAGCTACCCCTCCCCCCACACAGTTGCTGCACTTCTCCTCACCCTCCTCATCCTCCTCCTCCTCTGCTTTATTTGTATCACCACATCGTACCTGGATACCTATCGCTGCACTCCCCCCATTCTCCAATTCCCATCCTCCTGCCCCAGGAGCATCCGTTTGCTTGCTCTGTATCTTCGCTTCTTTTCACTTTATTGTAGGCTACCTGCTGCGCTCCATCTTGCCTGCTCACTATCCCTGAAACCTCGACGACGTACCCGGGCGATTCTCGCCTCCTCGCGTCCCGTCAGCAAACGCCGACATGTCGTCTTCTTTTGCGAGAGGATACCACCACCCTGTCCGACCCGGCATCGCTGAGTCTCTGGCTGCCCTTCCGAGCAACACCAAGGTCGACTGTCCAGTCCCGTCCTGGCTCACGGAACCGCTTCCGGCCATTGACCTTGTCACGTCCCTCGGTATCACACGGTCCTGCACCTGTTGAGCCCGGCCCTGCTCACCCCACGTCTCCCGCAATCTCCCACCACACCCTGCGTGTGCCATGTGAGCTCTCTGGTTGCTTCTTCCACGGCTCCTGCGTCCCCCCTTCTTGGGAGCAGAGGAGAAGAAGAAGATGAAGAAGAAGAGGTGCTCGGAGGGAGGCTCGGAGGAACAAAACGGCCTCTGCATATCACAGCTGCTGCGAGCGCTCGGCCGCTTGCCATCAGCCTGTCACACTCTGTCTCGTCATCGTCTTCGTTTCCAATCGTCGTTCCCAGCCACGACAACATGATGCTGTTGATCCTCCGACTCCCCCTCCCCATCCCTTGGGCCCGTCTCCCACCCGCCATGGGCTGCTGGGCGGACGGTTCTTCAAGCTTTCTGTGTCGCCCCACCTTGGTCACCGAATCCGAGAAGCCCTGCGTGCGTGCCACGATGATTGGGCACGTGTTACTCGATCGAAGTTGGTGTCTTTTCTTTTCTTTTCCTTTCCCAACCCGTCCCCTCTGTGCGTCTGTATGACTCCCTCCCGTTCTGCCTTGACACCAGACACCCCCCATACCCCATACTGGTGCGCAACACCAGTGACTTGTATGCACGCCTTGGTGGCATCCCTCTCTGACCTCGAGAACCCTGATCGCGGCCGCTCCAACCGCGCGTGGCCTTGGAGCCCTCCCTCTACGATACATGGCCCCTCCCCCATTGGCATGTGCAGGCCCGCGCGATCAAAGAGCAGCAGCAGCCGTTTGCCTGGTAGCTTGGCTTGTATATATCTGTGGATAGCGTGCGTACGGCAACACTACACGCACCCCGCTCCTGGATATACTCAGACCTTATCAACGGCTGCGGCAAATCGATACAAAACTGAGAAAACCAGTTGTCCACTATAGGCCAGGGTCGCCGAGCGTGGCGCCCACTGCCCGTCCCGCAGTTGGATCCAGTATCCCTGAGAAATCCTGCGGTTGAGCCTCTGCGTCTCCATGTCTTGGTCTCTTTTTTTTTTTTTTTTTTTTTGGTTTCTTTTTAGTTTCTTTTATATCCTTTTTCTTCATCAATGTCCTTCTTTTCCATGTCTTCTCGAAACCTACCAAAAAAAGGCCAAGTCTGGCTGGTCAGCTGGCATGAAGCCATACAAGTCCACCTCCTCATCAACTCCACCGAATCCGCCTTGGTGTCTGTCGTATCTTGCCTGCCCGTGTCCAGGCGTCTCTGCAAGCCCCGTCCTCCGCCTCGCGGTTGTGAAAATGTACATCGTGCACCTCCCTGTCACGGTTTGCGAGTTTCCCGTCCTCGTCCTCAACACCCGACTCCGGCCTTGCATCATCTCTTGGACGATGGCACTGCTGGGGACGGGGAGGGGGGACACTATAAGTACAGGCCATCAAGACAAGCTCTTGCTCCCCGTCCAATCCCTTCCCAAGCACGACACACGACCATCAGCAGATCAAACAGAGACTGCCAGCACTTTACAGGCCTTGTACGACTTTGGCCTTGGTGCTGTCTATCCCCCACGCATTTATTCCTACACCGATCTTTGCTTGTACATCCAAGCTTACATACGACACCGGTGTTTGTTTGCCCTCCTCGTCCACATCCTTGTTTTCGGTCCCTGATGCCTCTCTCCCCCCGGCCTTGGTTTATTGCCTCGGTCCACGACATTGGTTTCGTTTCGGCTTTCCTCATCTAATGCACCGCACGCCCACCCCACCTGCTGTTCTGCAGCCAAGTCCCGCCGAGTATAAGGCTGCCCAAACCACCCATCCACCCGGCTTCGTCGTGGCGTTTCTTCAACCTCCCCTCCCCAGCCAGTAAACCACTTTCTGGTAAACCACTCCTGGTAAACCACTCCTGGTAAACCACTCCTGGCAAACCACTCCCACGCCTGCCAACACCGGGTACGCCAAAAGAGACTCGTCTGCCTCGCAGGAACCACGCCTTGCCCGATAAAGGTGCTCTCACTACCAAGGCGAGTGAGTGAGTGCATAGTCAGCTGTCCAGTGTTCAACACAAGCAAGCAACAAGCTCCGAGTGAACATGGGTCACTGTGGTCCCTTTTACTTTGCCGGGTCCGACGTTGACGACAGACGGGAGGCTGGAGGCGGAGAGCTTGTCTACACATACTCGGACTGCGATGCCCCATGTGGATTCGATCTCGATCTCGGCCTCAGCCTTGACCCCAATCCCGCCGCCGCCATCTGGTCCGATCTCAACCCGCCAGACTACACAACAACAGCAACAACACCAACTTCGAAACCCCCAGCCGATTGCGCCGAGTCTGGGTGGGGTCTCTGGGTCCAGGACGGGCTCTATCCCAGCAATGTCTCTGCCGACCATGGCCACGCCCCGTCGGTGGGCGGGCATTCAGTGCCGTTGTCGAGAGGGGCGTCCATGGACAGCGCAACGACAACCTACCCGTCCACTCCCAGCGACTACTCCCTCGGCCCGGCTTCGCCCACAGACCCGTCGTTTGATCCGGCCGAATCCATCCTCGAAGCTGCGACTGCGGCCACGAGCCCCCGCGACCGCTTCCTCCAGGGGGCCAGTCTTGTTGTCGACTCCCTCTACGACTCCACACCCTGCCCATACCTTTCCCCCCGGAATCTTTACTCGTATCCACCGGAATCGTCCTGCCCAGCATACGGGGCGAGCAGCACGCCCAGATCGATGCTGTAAGCTTTCTTTCTTTCTTTCTCTCTTTTTCGCGTCGCGCTTCTGATTCCAACACCGCTAATGATGCCTCCCTCCCCTCCCCTCCCCGTCCTCCTCGTCCCCCCACCCCAAGCCCCCAGCGACACGATCCTTCCCAGGCCAGCAGTGACGGCGACGGCGTGGTCTGCCTCTTCCCAGGCTGCACCGTCAAGCCGTTCCGCCGCAAGGCTGACCTTGACCGCCATTACCAGCGCCTGCACGGCCGGCTCGCCAAGGACTTCCCGTGTGACTACCCGGCATGCGCGCGCAGCACCGAGCCATTCGGCAGGCTTGACCACTACCGCGACCACCTGCGCAGCTACCACAACGAGGATATAATCAAGAGGAACATGACGGGTGCCGCCGCCGGCGACAGCATCACGGAGGGGGGGCAAGCACAGCAGCAGCAGCACCTGCAAAGTTACAACATAGTGTGGTGGTGGTGGCGCTGCAACAAGTGCATGTCGAGGGTCAAGATCAAAGACCACGGGTGGAAGTGTCCGAAGGACCAGACGACGTGTCATGAATTTGGGAGGAAGGCGAGGGAAAAGATGGCTGCAAAGAGAAAGCGCGATTTCGATGACCGGTGAGGCCTTTTCCCGCCCGTGGTGATGTGCGAGGGGGTGTCTTTTTTTTTTATATGAGACTCTGTCTGAGTAGGTCTGGAGCAGCTACTAAGCTTTCTTCTTGTTGTTGTTTTGTTACTGTTATTATCTGCAAGAGTGTCGGGATAGAGGAATGGTTCTTGGGTGGACATGAATCTGGCAAAATTCTGGCAAAGCATCTGGCAAAGATGAGGCCGCAGAATCGTTGGGGACACGGAATACCCCCTGGGACGCATCATGTTCGCAGTGATATCTGTGGAGACGAGACAGTACTCAACAGAGATGGCATCAACGTCTCAAACTACAAAAATGCATGCTCCAATGACGCCTCCATCCAGAATATCCACCGAAAATAATTCCCACCGTCCGTCCCGATAATAGGCAGATACGCCAAGAGGGGCTCATGATCTCCGTCCCGCTGTCCATGCTTGCACGTCTCACAGCCGTTTCTGTCCTTCTGGAACGCATCCTCAGCCCGAAAGTGGCGGCGCCCTCGGCCTCTTTTGCCCATGTCTTGCCTTGCTGTTCGTCTCGCCAATAGGGTGTCCTCCCGGCAGCCGCGCCACTCAGCTGGGCTGGGGGGGAGGACCCTTTGGCTTTCTGCGGATCGTTGGCAGTGACTGAGCAGTGCCTCCATGCATGCTGGGGAAACTGCGGTTTGGCTTGGCATGCGGGCCCAGGTCCGGCCAAACATATTACTGGTTTTCGAGAGAATGTGCAAGGTTGCCTTTTCACAGGGGAGGCTTGCTTGTGCCGACGCAGATTGATGACGCGGGATGCTGTGTGATGCGACGGCATGGATCCGGAGCCGGTTGGGCTTGGAGGCTTGGGGAATCTCGTGGTGGCGTAGTCCATTGGACCGTAGATGGGGGCGGTGCGAAATCATGCACACATGTGATGGCGACGTGGTGATGTTGGATTCGGACTGCGCAGATTATGCAGTGCTTGGCAGACCTGATCACACCATTTACCGAGCATAGCCCGGTGACTGTGGCGTAAAGGATCAGATGGAAATTGGATCAATTGTTTTTTTTATTTAAAAAAAAGCCGTCTATCTACATATGCGATATTATGTGCCTGGTCCTTTAACCAGACGCGTCATCTGGCGACATCTTCACTCTTGCCCGATTAAGCGCGTCCGGTCACACACCACACGAACCCTTGGAAGACGATACGACAAGACCAGAACACGCTTATGCACTGCTATTCAGAAATTGAGATTACCCTACCATGGCTTTATCGAGAATGTGCAACGTAGAAGCGAGGTTTTGTTTTTAACAAAAATGGGCTTGACGTATCGCTGTCTGCATCTCTTGACGTGATCGTAGACAGTGGGGTTTGAGGGCAAGCGTGCCAGGGAGAAATCAGCGCCGGACCCAGATAACATCATGGCCAAACTGAAATCTTGCCGTCACGGCGGATTACTTGGCTCTGCCATGCGAGTGCCCACCTCTTCCCTGCCGAGTGTTATTTATCCCGTCCTCACTGTACACGGCACACATATGGGTGCTCCACGCTGCAGGATGATCCGAGTCCGGAATCATACCCATCTGCAATTACATCACAGTCGACGCAATCACGACACGCATGTGGTCTTATTACCCCAGCGTCAGGCCCCAGAGGAGAGACATACAAGGTGGGCAGGCCACTTTCGTGTCTCGTATGTAGTCTCATATGTAGTCTCATATAGTCTCATATGCAGTCCTTGATCGTCAGCATATTCCACCCACGGTTGCCACAATCCCAAACAGACAAGTCCCCGATCCCATGGTACACAGATCACAACTACGAGTTCATGCAGCTTCCCCTCCCCCCCCACGTCAGGCTTGTCCCATCGATAGCACCACCCTACCACAAGATATGAGGCAAGACCTACGCAATCGACGTCCGTCTCTGCAGTATTGATATAAACTATGTTACATGTGACCCAGTACCTGCCTTCACCGCCCTCGTCGTTCGTGCGGACTGGGAAAGACGAGTAAAAAGAAGAAAAAAATAAGAGAGGGACGGAGAGACAGAGAGAGAGATATCACAAGCTGTCTTACCAAGGACGTCCCGATCTCCTTGGCTTGTAATCACGTGACATCTTTCTTGACACGACAAATCCCTCTCGGAAGACTGCCCTCGTGACGATTCTGGCCGGGATCCTGTCTTTGTTGTCGTGCATAAAACCGTGATATAGAGCACGTGATCGTCGGATTGATCATTGGGTTGAAGTTATCGATGACGATAGTATATCAGAAGTTTGCCACCAGCTGAAAAGGTCTTAAAAAGACCCTCAAGCGTTTTTTACCCCCCTGACGGACGGCTAAAGGGAGCGGTATAAAGGCTGAACGTGAGACTTCCTTGCACGATATTTATGTGATTTTTATTGATTATATATATTCCCGTCTTCATTCCTAAATCGTCGATTACCATATTGCATAGCGTTGCCGTAGGCCCCTGCGCAAGATCCTGACCCCAGAGACAATGATCCAAGGATGAATGTATCCTGATAATTGCTGATAAACCTGTGATACGATACCCAGAGCATGCTGTGACTTCTGCAAAGGGATCTATCCAATAATCGCACCACTCACTACGGACCCTGATTTGCTGCGCGCAGCGAACTGAGGCTTGTGCATTCCATACGCTCCTCAAACCACCCTTTCAATCCATCTCCCCGTTGCAATCTTTATATTCTCCATAGCGCTCTCACTTGCCTCCGCCACCATCATCACTGCTCTTCCATGATACTCCATAGATGTAGAGTGTACGACATTGACTCGCATGCCAAGCTTCCTGGTCTGACGAGAGACAATTCTGGGACCCGGTGATGATGTACTACGTGCTCTGGCACAACGCATGCCAACTGGCCCGTAAATATGGCACGGTTGGACCACCATGAGCAGGGGCAGGGCTGGATATGGGTCCTCGCCGGGTCACAGGGGGTTCATGACAGATTTTATTGTTGTGGTCCAGTGTTGGTGTTTACGACGGTCAATCTGGCATTCTGGAATCTGCAGGCTTATGGACTTGATATCCACGGGTCTTGACTGCCGAGCGTGACGCTTCAACAAAGTTGCAGTCACTTTATCAGTGATAATGAGAGAAAGTCAAGTCACATCACGCTCCAAGGGTCAAACTTTTCTTGCGAGTTAAAGTAATAGTCATATTTATGTAAAAGTCATATTTATGGCATATCTGTGCTATTCTAAAGAACGTGTTATGTACATGAAGGATTGCTCCCGATGGCATATATAAAAATTCATATGCAACATGAAGAAAGACCGTATATACATTATGAAAGAAAGTGGTATATATAATATTTTAGGAAATAGTTGTAGTAAGCGAGAGTGGTTGCCAGCAGGCGAACAAGAGAACGAAGGGACTTTGGTAGTTAAATTAAATACAAAGAGTGAAGATAGTTATAGTAAATGAAAGTGAGCTATCTGGTTTGATAGAAGATATGAATAGAGCTAGGAGATATAGTTTGAATAATGAAGGTGTGGATCCATACGGACTGGGCAAGAGAGTGTTAGGGTCTTATAGGCCCGAAATGTACGAAGCGAATGTGGGTGATATAGCGTGGATGATATAGCGAATATAGCGAAGGTGGGTAAGTGATATAATGTGATATAGCGAATGTGGGTTATATAGCGAATGTGGGTGATATAGCGAATGTGGGTTATATAGCGAATGTGGGTGATATAGCGAATGTGGGTGATATAGCGAATGTGGGTAATATAACGAACGTCGGTGCGGTATAGCGAGCGACTTTTCTGAACGAGTGAGGATCTTGGGGATGCTGTATCTAATAAGTAAAGAGCTGTTGCTATTAACCAAGGGAGTGTGTTTGATTTTTGGTTGAAACGAGTGACAGTAACGAATGTAATTAAAATAATATTAGAGCGAGTGTCTGTTTAATGAAGCGAGTGTACGGTAAAGCGAAGGATAAAATGAGCATCTCTGAAATCAATAAACGAGGGCGCAATTTCTAGGTGGCAATAAAGCGATTGTGGTCAATACTACTAGAAGCGTGAGACATTTTGTGTGCGAAATGTGAAGTGAGAGGAGGCTCTAGGTGACGAGCTTATTATACTAGCGAATGGAGGTTGTATAAGTGAAGGTGTGAAGCAGACGCTTTATATAAGAGAGTGAATATAAGAGTGAAATACAAGTGAGTGGAATAAAGTAGATAAAAATTGAACGAGTGGAATAAAAGTAAATAATTCGAACGAGTGAAGTGTAATCGAGTGTAATATAAGCGAGTGGAAATTGAGCTGAGCGAGCGATTCGTTAAACCAAATACCAACTATGCTTTATCAGTGGATGATCTTATGGCCCAGGACAGTGAACGAGCGGTAATAAGAATGTGGATGAGTGTTAATTTGTTATAGATGAGCGATCGGGCCAGTAGTAAAGTGAGTGTGATGTCCAGAGACCTTTAAATGATAGACTATGTGATCTGAAGAGCTAAGCGAGTGTTGTAATGAAAATACCAAAGCGATTGATGGGCTGATAGAAAAGTGAGTGTGATGTCCAATGAGAGACTATGTGATTTGAAGAGCTAAGAGAGTGTTGTATATAAAAATACCAAAGTAATAGACTGGAATGGGTTGACATTAAAGTGAGTGAGACGTCCAGAGACCTTTAAATGATAGACTATGTGATCTGAAGAGCCAAGCGAGTTGTATATAAAAATACCAAAGCGATGGACAGGACAAGTTAAAGCGAGTGTAATTTCTGACGGCTAAAAAGATGGAATACGGTGAGTTGGAAGCTGATGAGTGAGTCGAGAGTGGCTTAAAATAGATATCGTGGATTAACGAGTGGTTCCGGACAGTAGCCCGTTGCGAATATTGGATGGATGTCTAACGAGAGACGAAAACGATTATGATTCATGATAACTGGAAAGCGTAGGGTGTCTCGCTTGTTAACGAGCGTGGTGTTTGAGTATGGTGGCGAGGGAGCGGACGGTCAAATACCAGTAAAATAGCGAGTGCGTTAACAGAAAGCGAGTGTGAAGTTGAGTTATGCTTGGGTGTGTGGTCCGTCTGTATGATTATCTTTACATTATGCTTTTGAAGCAGGCGAAAAATAAAAAGAATGGGCCCGCAGTAGGCGGATAGATATACAAAGGAAATGTATATGGAAATGAGCGTGATCAGAAGTGAGCGTCGGTTACAAAGCGAGTGATATTCCATTTGAAGCCTTTGGATATGCGAGGGCAAACGAGTGTGATCAAAGAGCGTAATGTTCCGTTTAGGAGCCTTTAAAATCTCCTTGGTAAAATATCGTGATCAAAAGCGAGCGTATGCTATTAAGTGAGTAATGTCCCTAAGGGAAAAAGAGCGTGATCAAAAGTAAGCGTCGGTTACAAAGCGAGTGATATTCCATCTGGGAGGCTTTCAGATATCCGAGGGCAAATGAGTGTAATCAAAAGAGCGTGATGTTCCGTTAGGAGCCTTTTAAATCACCTGGGGTAGAGATCGTGATTGAAAGCGAGCGTACGTTATTTAGTGAGTGGTGTTTCCTAAGGTAAAAGAGCGTAATTAAGAGCGAGTATACGTTATTAAGTGAGTGATATACCGTTTGCAGAGCGTGATCAAAAGCGAGCGTGCATTATTCAGTATTTGCAAAGAGCGTGATCAAAAGCGAGCGTGCGTTATAAAGATAACTTTGAATCTGGGGGTAAAAGAGCGTGATTGAAAGCGATCGTACGTTATTAAGTGAGTGGTGTTCCCTAAGGTAAAAGAGCGTAATTAAGAGCGAGCGTACGTTATTAAGTAAGTTATATTCCGTTTACAAAAGAGCGTAATTGAAAGCGAGCGTGCGTTATGAAGAGTGTGATGTCCCGTTAAGAGCCTTCAAAATCTCCAATGGTAAAAGATCGTAATCAAAAGCGAGCGTACGTTACGTTAGTGATGTTCCCCAAGGGTAAAAGAGCGTAATTAAAAGCGAGCGTTATTAAGTGAGTGATATTCCGATCAGGAGCTTTATAGCGTAATGGCAAAAGAGCGTGATCAAAAGCGTGCGTGCGATATAAAAAGAGGGATATTCCGTTAAGGAGCTTTGAATCTCCAAGGGTAAAGAGCGTAATCAAAAGCGAGCGTATGTTATTAAGATATTCCAATTGGGGGCTTCAAATCAAAATGGCAAAGGAGCGTATTTGAAAGCGAGCGTGCGTATAAAATGAGTGATATTCCGTTTGGGAGCTTTAAAGCTCCAAGGTAAAAGAGCGTAATCAAAAAAGGGCGTAATTATTAAAAAAGAATATAATTAAAAAGATCGTGGGTAGAAAAGCGTAAGTAAAAGAGCGTAATTAAAAAGAGCGTGATTCAAAAAAAACCGTAAATAAGCGAGCGTAATTGAACGAGCGTACGTTATGAGGAGAGTGATATCCGTTAGGAGCCTTTGAATCTCCAAGGGTAAAAGAGGGCAAATCTTCAAAGTAATTACTTGTAAAGTGACTGGTCCTAGAGGCTGCAGTTGTAGTTATTGCAAAGCGAGCGCGTAGTAAATCAATAACGTTCCCTAAAGAAGCGCTGAGAACGAATGAATTTGTTAGAATGGTCCGTATGAACGAGTGAGTATGCATCTAGTTATAATAGTGAGCGTAATAGCGCAGCCAAGAAACGAGTGTAGTTGCTTCACGTGATTATTATAAGAGCGAGCGTGGCCAAGCGAACGTGAGTTATATCATAAAGAATGTGGTTGACGAAGAGCGACCGTGGTGGTATAAGCGAATGTGGGTTATTACATAAAAGATTGTAGTTGACAAAGAACGACCGTGGTGGTAAACGAATATTATGAGCAGTTGTATACTACGAATATAGTATAAAGAGCGAGCGTAGCTATAAAAGCGAATACAAGGGTTATCTGAAGAGATTGTGGTTTGTAAAGAGCGACCGCAGGGGTGTAAACAAACGTTGCAAGTAGTTATGCCAAGAGAATGTGGTAGAAGAGCGAGCGATGATAGTCTGGTTTGCTTAATAAAGGTGGATGTGAACGAGGGAGAACCGATTCAAAACCAGTAATGGTACGCGACCAGAACGAAGGAAGGGCCGCTGCCAAAACAACACGTAGAAGGAATGTGGATATATGCAACTAGAAAGAGAGAGAGATCGTTGCGTTTGGCGCAGCGAGCGGTGGTGAGTCTGCAAAAGAGAGAGTGATAAGTCCCAAGTGAGACTGTAAAGATCAGGTATCTTGGATAAAGAGGGCAGCGGGACCAAGTCGGCTGAGTGAGTGTGGTAGGATATCTTCCAAAGTTCAAGTGAGTGGTATAATCGAAATATAAAAAGCGAGTGCTATGTTTGGTGGAGCGAGCGGTGGCGAGTCTGCGAAAGCGAGAGTACCAAGTCTTTAGCGAGAGTTATAAAAATCAGGTATCTTGGATAAAGAGGGTGGCGGGATCAAAGTCAACCGAGTGAGTGTGGTAGGATATCTTCCAAAGCTCAAGTGAGTGGCATAATCGAATATAAAATCCAAGCGAGTGCTATGTTTGGTGGAGCGAGCGGTCGTAAGCCTACGAAGGCGATGGTATCTGGCAAGTCTTGAGCGAGTGTTGTGGCAAGGAACGAAATAGCAAATCTAATGAGCGTGGTGGGATGGAAATGCACAAACTAAACGAGCGCTTATTGTCAGAAGCGAACGTATATCTCATTTTCAGAGAAAAGATGGTGATTGGCAAGTATTCGAAACGGAGGTGCGAGTATCGAGATAGTAAACGAGCGCATCTCGGTATCGTTACGGCCGTCAGGATGGCGGAGGGAGCGTTGTGGTGGGCGCTATCGAGGCTGCCTGTGAACAAAGTCGCGGCTTGCGGAATGTATGGTTGCATTATTCTCGGGCCCGGCAAGATAGTGCTCCAGGGAGGGCACCGTGAATTCGGGGTGCACAGGGATCCGATGAATGGATGGCTGCTTATCACCGTAGCGAGAGCGGGATAGGCGATTTATTGGTTGTGGGCGCAAATGAAGGGCCGGAGCAGCAGGCCCGATGAGCGGAGAGCACAGAGTGAACTGGTCGGTGTCAGCGGGCTTTGCGCTCCTGGGCGCGATGGGTTCATGTGTCCAAGAGCGGACGGATCAGGAGAGCAAAGACGCAGACTAAATCCATGGCTGCGAGCGTTGTATAAAAGGAGTGTGTGGTGGTTGCGAGAGTGGAGGGGGGCTTTGGGATTGGGAGCGGGGGTGTTGTAAATGTAGAGAGCGGAGGGGTTGCGAATGTTGAGAGCGCAGGGGTTGTGAATGTAGGGAGCGGAGGGGGTTGTGAATGTAGGGAGCGGAGGAGGCTATAAATGTAGAGAGCGGAGGAGGCTATAAATGTAGAGAATGGAGCGTTGGAATTGTAGAGAGTGCAAGGGGGTGGAGACCAGGAGATGAGTGGGTGAGGTGAGGTGGCGAGGTAAAGAAATTCGGGAAAGGGAGGACGATCCGGTCGGTATATATGCGCAGGCGACCGGAGCATCGGCGTCGGTGGGCCCAAGTGCCCCCAGTGCAAGACGACGAAGCCAATGCAGAGAGTCCCAAAAAGGTGAAACGAAGCCCAAGGCCATACCGAAGCGACGCAGAACTCGAAGCTCCAAGTCATGCTGGACAGGCCCGCCAGGCCGTTGGCTGCCGTCTGCTCCCAGGTTGCCTCAGAGCTGGCCGCTCTGTCCAGACGGCCCTGTCTCGACCAGCAAGCGGGGAATGCGGTCCAGAGCGGTGCCGTGAGAGCTGTGTTTGGGGTGAGTGCGGTTTCATGACGGTTTGCTACCAGACCGGACAGAAGCCAAAGCCAGGAGCAAAAGCCAGACCGGCCGTCCCCACGCTGCTGACCTGTTTCTCTCCGACCGACGGCCCCTGCAAGACCAGGCCGTCTCGAATGATGCGTACGGATAAATGGTGTGTGTCGTCGCGAACGTCGGGTAAGCGCCGTGCCGCATGGCCTCAGGGAAAATGGCCCGAAACTCGCAAAGAGGCCGGTCTGGGCTGAGGTCGGCCGGGGCGGGTCCATTGGCGGCCGGTGGGGGTTGTTTGTTGTTTGATCATTTTGTGAGCGGGAGGAGTAGCAATGAAAGAAACGATCAACATGAGATGGGAGCTGGGGGCGGTGGCGGCACAAATGATAACATAACTTCAACGAAATGAAAAAACGTCGCCCTTCACCGAGCCTGGCACGACCAATCTTCACCGAGCTTCACCGTGAACGATCACGTGATCTCGTAACAAGGAATACACGTGATCATATCGCATCGTGAGAGGCCCCAAACTGGCCGCCAACCCGTCGCCTCACAAGCAGGTTATGCATCGAATACGACAAAATGCCCGAACCCTCACTCCATTCTCTGCAATGAACAACTTACAAAAAGACGATAACGACCCCAGTAACTGAGGCCAGAAAAAAAGAAAACCACCCGGTCGTGACCATCTCCATTGATGCAGATCGCACCCGCTCCACGGACCCGGCCCCGGCCCAGAGAGCGAGAGACACCGACCACACCAAGCGAGGCCCAGGACCCTCTGGGCAGGCAGGGGCTTTTTGGCAGCACAGAAAGGCAACGATGCCGGCCGGCATGGCCGCTCGTTTTGCCCAACTTGACACAAACACCCAAGCCGGTGATGACGGCTTGGGCGCCGATAACGGCTGCCGCATTCAGAAACACCCCAACGTCCCGGCGGCCTGGGTCAAGCGAGCTCGCGCGGTTTGCGTTGTCGTAGCATCCCGGCTGCTTCACGCCAGCATGATCGATGACATGGTGGGAACGTGCTCACAGAGGAAGAACCGCCGGGACTTCACCTGTGATTCGTCCCTTTGCGTGAGCGGCGATGGAGGCTTCTGCTTGCTGTGAGGGGATTCTCGGCGCCTGCCATGTCGGTCCTCTGCCAATATTGGATTCTGTCTCCAGCCGCGTCATCATCACGACTGATCCATGTGTGTAGAACAGCTGCGCCCGAGTGCCTCATCATAGATATGCACAATACAATGCATGCAAATACAATGCAATGCAAATGCAATCCAATACAAATACAATGCCGCCTACCGGGCCCGATATCCTGCTCGTCGTGGAAGCGGGGTTCGGTCTGGATTCGCTCCGCAACACCCGAGAGTCAGACCAAGCTCGGTTTCCACTCGCACGATTCTTATTCTTGCCTACCGGTACATTTCACAAACATCACGACTCTTGGTCACTGCAAAGGCAGAGCTCTCCGTGCAGACAGCCTGTGGTAAAGCACGAGCCTGTCCCCCATCTGTGTTGCTGCTGCTGCCCGATTTGACGCGTCTGGCACTTATGAGAGCCCTCTCCGACCAAGCACTTGGCACCGAAACGGCCCAGGCAAGGCTGGACATGTGTGCCGTGTTCCGTCTACTCCTCGCCCACACAGGCCATGATCCTGTCATGCATGACGCCGCTCCGCAGGCTCTCGTAGACGACCGAGACCCACGAGCCAATGGTTCTCTTTGGGCGGCCGTGGATGGTGTTCGCCTCTACGGTCTCGCTGCCGCGCGGATGCTCGACGAGGCCCTGGTGCAGCGGCACGCCAAGACGGCCGCGCACAAAGGCGTACATGATCTTGGACGCCTTTCCCAGGTAGCCAGCCGTGCTGGGGCTGGCCAAGAAGGCATCGCGGTGCTGCGTGTACGTGGTGGCGACCGTGTCGAGCATCTTGCTCCTCCAGGCGCCCACGTGGGCGAGGCCAGGAAGGCCAGAGTCGCTCTCACTCTCACTCGACAACGTGGCGGCGGCGGCGGCGCACAGCGAGCCGGTGAGCACAGGCAGCAGGGTGCTGACCAGGTGCTCGTAGCGCTCATGGGCGTCGAGATGGGTGCTGGAGCCCCAGGCTGCGGCCGCGGCGGCGTCGAGCTCGGCGTGCAGGCCGTCCAGCGCCCGCAAGGAAAGCCGGGGGCCCAGGATGTCGCCGGTGACGGCGCGCATGGCGGGCTTGAGCCTGGCCAGGAACTCGAGGTGCAGGACGCGCAGGTCGAGGGCCTGGCAGCACACGTACAGGAAGCACGAGGCCATGAGGCTGGCGACCTCGACGGCCTGCATGGTGTAGCGCGCCGACACAAAGGCCAGCGAGTTGACGGCCTGGTTGTGCATCTCGGCCGACTGCACGTGCGAGCTGACGGGGCTGGCCAGGAAGGCGAGCTCCGACATGTAGGCGGCCATGTTGACGTCGATGCCCTTCATGGTGAAGGACAGGCTGGGGTCGTCGGCGGCGAGGTTGGCGGGCAGGCCGTTGTTGAGAAACGGGTTGATGAGCTCGGAGCACTGGCCAAACATGATCCTGCCCAGCATCTGCACGGCGAGGCGCGTCTTCTCGGTGGCCGACGTGACCGACGCGGCCTGGAAGTTGGCGCACGAGTACACGTCGCGCTGGCCGACGTCGACGAGCGGGTTGTCGGTGGTCGAGTTGAGCTCGGTGGCGATCTGCCGGTGGGCCAGGAGCAGGTCCTCGAGCTGCGGGCCGATCCACTGCGACGCGCTGCGCACCGCGTAGCGGTCCTGGTACAGCCCCGAGCGCGTGCGGTCCTTGTCGCCGGGACCGAGGCACGCGGCCAGCCTGGAGCCGCCCAGGAAGGCGCGCACGTTCCTGGCCGCCTCGGCCTGGCCCTGGTGCGGGCGCACCTCGGCGACGAAGGGGTGGAAGCTCTCGGCGCTGCCGAGCAGCGACTCGACCGCCATGGCCGTCAGCACCTGCGCCATGACGGCCAGGTGGTTGGCGTCGTGCAGCGCGAGGCCGGCCAGGCACGCCGACGCGGCGGTGCCGTTGATGAGGCCCAGCCCTTCCTTTGGGCCCAGGGTGGTCGGCTCCTCCCCGATGCGCGCCAGGGCCTCGCGGGCCGACACGATCCTGTGGGCGTCGCCGTCGCGGACGCGCACCATGATGTCGGGGCTGCCTTCGACGGCGCCCCCGATGTAGGCGAGCGGGAGCAGGTCGCCCGACGCCGACACCGAGCCTCGCAGCGGGATCACGGGCGCGCAGTCGCTGCCGAGGAGCTTCATGATGATCTGGATCACGCGCAGCGACACGGCCGAGTGTCCGCGCACCACCGAGTTGCACCGGATCAGCATCGTGCCCCTGACCCACGACGCGGGCATCGAGTGGAACCCCACGTCCTGGTTCGTCGCCGCGTGCTCCTGCTTGTCCAGCCCGACGAGCACCCCGCTCTGCGTGTGCTGCAGCAGCGACCGCTGCAGCGCGAGCACGTCCTTGGTGCGAGAGTCAGCGCTGCCTCCGAAGCCGGTGTTGACTCCTGAGATTTGCAAGCATCAGAGAGCTGCCGACGTCTGCGCGAGGCAGATAGGGGGGGGGGGGTCACTTGCCATAGGCGTAGTATCCCTTGGACAGGTACTCTTGGAGAGTGTCGACGCTCTGCTGGATGTTTTCGAGCACCTGAGGCGTCGTGCTTAGATTGGGCGCGCAGCCGTTTCTTGCAACGGCGACGACGCTTGCAATGTCGAGCCCATGGCCGCTGACTTGCACCGTGTCGCCTTTGATGAGCCCCTGCAGCTTCGTCCACGTCTGGTGGACCAACGCGGCATGGTCGTTGTCTATGAGAGCAGACGCACTGGGCGCACTGGCGCTTGAGCGGCCGTTCATTTTGCTGGCGACGGACTTGTCTCTTGGAAAAGGTCAGAGGTGAGTAGCTCTTGGGAGACAGACGTCAGGAGGAGGGAGGGTTTTCAGTGATGATGGTATTGTTGATGAATAAAGATCAAGCACCTGCTTCGCAATTCCGGAACGGTCTGCTCGCAGGGGCGACAGCCGGTACTTATACAGCCTCGATCCGCCCATGATTGCATCGGCATTCCGTCATTTACGTTGCAGCAAGCCATATGACGAGCTGTGTCCGGTCGAGACCGGTGCGGCCAAGTGTCTCGCTCTGCGCAGGCTGCGGGTTACGCAGGGAACGACGCCACACGCCGTCCGTCTCGGTGCTCTCCCTTGCAGATGACAACCTCTGTGCGCCATCACAGCTCCTTCACCGCATCCTGGCTTGGCCGTGTTGTCGTGCTCGTGTTGTGGCAGGCTGTGGTCCAGCTCTGTTCTGGCTGCATGGCTGGCTAATTGGATCGTTGTTGGCGAATAAGAGCAGGGTGGCCTCGACGTTTCAGTATCGACTCGGCTGCCTGGAGCAGGCTCGTCCTGCCCTGTGCAAGCTTGCGATTGGATGCTGTGTCGTGGGATACGAATCTCGCACTGACTCCGACGGGCCCATGACAGATATGTTTGCGGACGAGATATCCCACATGGCGCGTTTGGGATTGGCAGTCGCAAAGATGTGCGAAAGATATGCAGCCAGCCAGCGCTGGCCAAGCCTGCTGCAGGTGAGATGCCCGGATGTTTTCTCTGGGAGCCGCACGTCTGGGCGATGGAACAAATTCTATCCAAAACTCCCAAGTGTTGGCACAAGTAACTGTTGTTCTGTTATGGCTTGCCACATTGCCGAAGCTGCCCGTTCGTCGTCTGCTCGTCCGTCGGTGCGTACTGCCAAAAGTGAGGGCGGGCGAGCAGGAAAAGGTGATGGGGTCGGCGTCTTGCTTCTTTTCTGGTGAGATTACTCAAGGAGGCTTGGGGGCATGTGACATGACGTTATGATGTGACGTTTTCCTGTCAGGGATACAAAGCAGACGACGATGATTGAACAAGTTGGCCATCCAGCTCAGCTCAGCTGCGGCTCTGCGTCAAACCAGCATTCCAAAGGTCAAGCTCCAATCAGACTTTGAGGGTTCTCGTCGTGGAAGAGGCTTACTTTATATCAGGATCCCGAAACAATGCTCTCAAATGTGACCGCACCCAGCCAGTGCAGTGTGTATGAGGGGGCCTCCATGTGTGGTTTAATTCCAAACTTTTAAGCTTTCCAAGCGTACGCTTATGATAACTTCTACTATATCTCGCAGCTTTTGCCCTGTCCGGAGCGCTTCGCATTGTCTTGACCCCCTGCATCCCTTGCAGGACGGTCTCGATCCCGCCCAGCTTCCCAGCCAAGGCAAAAGCGATGCTGCCGCCTCGCCCTCCACATCACGCTTCCACACACGAGACCGGAGAATGCTCTCGCGGACCCAACAGCCAGGGCCCGGCATGCTGGGCTCCGCGCCCGCGCCGAGCCCCGAGCACGTCCCCACCGACCAGATCCCCATTGAGCATATACCCGCCGAGAGGAAGCCCCCAGAGAATACAAAATGGCAAGCAGCCGCCATCATCCTGTCGGCCGCATCGGCAACAGGCATCAACAGTATCCTTTCCGGCCTGATGACCGTCGTGCTGCCCCAGGTGGACGCGGATTTCCATCTGGGACCGACGCTTTTCCTGTGGTATGTTGACGGATGCATGATGAGGGGGGGGTGGGCTGCGATGGGCAGATATTGACCTCTCTCTCTCTCTCTCTCTCTCTGACACCTCAAAGGCCAGTCTCGATATATGCCCTCACAAACGGCTGCACGCTCCTGATGCTCGGCGCAGCCACCGACGTCCTGGGGAGCCGCCGCATGCACCTGCTCGGGAACCTGCTCCAAGTCGGCTTCACCCTCGGCACGGGGCTCTCCAAGACAGCAACGCAGCTCATCGTCGTCCGGGGCCTCTGCGGCGTAGCCTCCTCCTTCTGCCTCCCCTCGGCCGTCAGTATCGTGACGTCGTCCTTCCCGCCGGGGCGGCGCCGCAGCGTCGCGTTTGCGTCCATGGGCGGCGGCCTGCCTGTCGGGTTCGCCGTGGGGCTCATCATGGGCGGAGTGTGCGCGGGGACAATCGGGTGGTCGTGGGGCTTCCACATCTCGAGTGTGCTCAACTTTGTGGTCTTGGCGCTGCTGGCGTGGAAGCTTCCGAGGACGACCAGCAATTCGCCGCCGGTGAGGTGGAGCAGGCTGCGGAGCCATGTGGACTGGGTGGGCGCCGTGGTCATCAGCACGGCGCTGGGGATGCTGCTCTACGTCCTCTCGTGAGGCTGCCTCTCTCTCTCTCTCTCTCTCTCTCTCTCTCTCTCTCTCTTGGGGGTACTTACTGATGGGCCAGCACAATCACATCCTCGACATCCGCGATCCGCGCCCCGACCAACGTGGGCCTGCTGGTCACCTCGCTCGGCCTCCTTCTCGTGTTCGCCGCCTGGATGCGTTGCGCCGTCCACCGCAACATCCCCGCCCTGATCCCGAACTCGCTCTGGCGCTCCAGGGTCTTCACGGCGATATGCGTCAACGTCTTTTTCGTCTGGGCCGTCTTCAACTCGGTCGAGCAGTACATCAACTTCTACTTCCAGACGCTGCAGCACGTCGGCGTCGTGCGGGCGGGCGTCCAGTTCCTGCCGACGTGCATCGCGGGCGCGGCCGCGAACCTGGCCATGGGCCTCTTGGCGCATCGCGTTCGCGCGTCGTGGATAGTCTACGTTTCGACGCTGGTGTCGGGCGTCGCTCCCCTGCTCATGGCGGCCGCGAATCCGGAGTGGACGTACTGGGCTGCCGCATTCCCGGCCGTGACACTAAACGCGATCCAGGTCGACGCCTTCTACACCATCGCGAACCTGCTCATCACCGACGCGTTTGAGGACGGGACCCAGGCCTTGGCCGGGGGCGCATTCAACACTGTGGCGCAGATGGGCAAAGCCTTTGGGCTGGCGCTTTCCGGGCTCGTGGCCGAGAGCGTCGGGCAAGAACACGGCCTTTTGGGGGGGTACCGGGCTGCATTCTGGTTTTGTTTCGCGCTTTGTCTTGTGACCCAAGTCGTCAACGTCTGGGGGCTGAACGGGGTCGGCAAGGTTGGAGCCAGAGGTGGATGAGATTGACTCGTGGCCTGTAGCAGAGACAGAAGAAGAGGAGGAGTAAAAACCTGTATATAGATCGTGAAAAACCCCCAGATAAAAGCCCACGGATGGACAGCGTTTGGAAACTCGGATGGCGCCCAAGGCACATCTCAGTAATGTCATGGCCATCGAGAGCACTTCGAAAAGGAAGCCTCCACCACGGCCAGTCACCCACCCGGCCAGTCACGCCAACAGCGGCGCCCTCTCGCCTGTACCGATCAAGGTTCACGGCGGGCGCGCCCAGTCCAGACCACCGACCAGGGAGGCCCGCCAATGAGCTGGATGCCCTTTGCGATAGAGACGGGCACGACGGCCGCGCGCCATTCCAGGATACCGGTCGCGCTCGCAAGCGAGGAGAGCAATGGCAACCAGCTGGCCGGCTGCCGCGACGATCCTCTTGTCCAGAGATGGGCCGCGCCGTGCCCTATGCTGGTGGCGTCCGGGCGCAGGCAGGCAGTCTGCTTGATCGCACGACGCCCAATACGATGCGGGTTCACGACATTCCAGGCGCAGGGGAGGGCACGTGTGGGGGATTCCGAGATTCCGAAATCCCCCAAAGACAGAACTTTGAAGCTCATGGCGGTATGACGTCCCGGATAAGTACATACATGTATGTATTAAGCATGCACCTATGCATATAGATGGTGTATGCTATACATGCATGTATTCGTAGATCTCCAATAAACGCTGGCGCTCGTTCGCAAAGTGGGTTGGCGGCACATCGGCTGGGATACTACAGCACACAACCCCGACCTTTGCCCGCGGACTTGTATCTCATCTCGCCAGACCAAGACTGATCCCTGCTTGATGCCTGTTTTCAGAGTTTCCGTACCGCCCCCGATCCACGGTAGATCCTAAAGTGACGATGCAAACGAGTTGCATCACCGTCGCACGGCGTTCATTGGCACCTTGCTCACAAGCCAAGTGTAGCGCCGTATCCGAGAGGGGTACATGTAGTACATATAAGCATGAATGTATCTACATAATAACACATATATTCTTTTATCGATTGAGAATCGTCATCCATCGTGAGTGGAATGAACTGACTATATGAAGATGAAGAACCCCAATATACATGTACTTTGATTGCAGATAGTAGGTAACTCCGTACTCGAGCAAGGAAAGGAAAGTCGGTTCCTCTCTGGGCCGCCCAACGCCGAGGCACATGCACATTAACAAATAATAAACCCGACCCAGCGTGCCGAACATCCAGCTGCCAACTGCCATGCCCCTGACGACCAGCGTTGTCGTGCTTACGAAAGCGAGCCCCTACGGACAGACCGCTGCCGGTTTTATCAGTTATTAGCCGTATTAGCGGTGGTGCTCTGGTGATCTGGTTGGATAAACAAAAACCCTCAAACCCTCCGAGATTTCCTTCCTCCAATCTCACGTCTTTAAGAGTTGCGCTTGCTCTTGCTCTTGCTCTCTTGCTCTCTTGCTCTCTTGCTTCTTTTTCTTTCTTCGTCTCCTCACCCATCTGATCTCTCCTCCACCCAATCATCCGAGCTTGCGCGCGACCGACCCTGTCCCATCCGCTCAGGTACGTATGTATCGGCGTTTCTCTCGTCAGTCCCATTCAATTGTGTCCGTGGCGCGACTGCCCCTACCTACCTCTATATTCGCCAAGACCTCTCGAATGCGCAGAAGCTTTGGGCTTCCTCTCTTGTGTCCTCTCCTCACTGAAAGAGTGTCGGCGCCAAGGGGGGGGGAGACAAACAAACAAACGAAATAAAATAAAAAAGCCCATCGCGTCCGCCACTACCGAATCGCGACCGGAAACATGGATGGATCCTCCTGCACGTCAAAAGGCGAAAATTATCGCGTGTACCCTACATAACCCGGCCATGACGTGCTTTGGGCTGGGCTTCCGCCGTGAACCGCCGGAGGCTTGTGCGCGGGCTAATCTCTTGCAAACCAGACTCCTGCAGACATCTCGAGATAACCTCTGGTGCCGCGCCCACCACAACGTCCACGTCCAGCACCTCAACTCAAGGATCTCATCAACTGCCGCAATGGCCGCCATCGCCATCGAGACGAGCGCTCTCCTCACCCGCGCCACCAGCGGGATGCTTGCCAAGCGCGAAAACTGGGCTTCGCGCAATCGGGGCGTGATGGTAGTCTTTTGTATCGTGGGAATTATCGGTACGTTGATTGTTTTTCCCGCCTCTTTTCCTTACTTTGTTTTTTTTTTTTTTGCCTTGCTCTATTTGGACTCCGCCATGGGCGTTATTCATCTACTACGTTGTGCGCGTCTCTCCCGGATCGCATCGTCCCATTGTACCTTTCTCACCTCACCAAAGGCTGCTTCACTAACATGACTCGACCCGCAGCCATCTTCCTCATCTTCTTGTGGATCAGCAGGCTCATCCGAGGGCGGAGGCAACAAAAGCAGTAGGATTGATGCATTGGCATGTCGCGTGCAATTATCGGAATAATGTGGTGGGAACGGATCAGGGCTCGGCAGCGTGCTTCTGGAGCGGCCGGACGGTCGTCGCCGATTGTGGAGGCACTCGAGCAAGAGTGACGGCAGGTTTTATATGTTCGGACTTTTACATGCGAATCCCTTTTGCGCCACACTTACGGTTATCTCCGTCCTGAATTATCTTCGCTTCTCGGTCCTTGAGGTTGACGCAGCTAGAATGTTCTTAATATGACCCGTTCCTGGCTGAGAAATCGGATATGAAAACATTTCTCTTTTTTAATAAAAAACACTAATAGAACTTTAATTTCGCCTTGCCCCGTCACGATCAAGTCGTTAGGCTTGCAGAGAAAATATTAACGAAAATATTAGATAAATTAGCCACTCTCTTCTCGTCAAAGAACGAAATACCAACCACTCCATGTCAAGTTTCAACCATTTTATCGGCAGGCACCGTCTTGCCTGTAACATATGCAACAAAGCATGGCAGGCAATCACGCATATACTGTTTCCACCGGGCGTTTGATGATGAGGGGTACGAATAATACATTCAATAGCTAGCAAGTAATAAGTAATGTACGAAGAATTTACGGATTCACGTTCCCAGCTAGTCACCGTCGCAACCCTTGATTTCCCTCCGGACAAGATCGCGAATGACTCTGTTTTCCTCCTCCTTCCTGGCCAGCCTTAGTCTAAGCTCGTCCCTCTCCTGCTGCATGTCAGCAAGAGCCTTCTCCAGCTCCGAGATGCGGTTGAGCTTCTTCTGACGGCACTTGGCCGCAGCGATGTTGTTGCGGCGGCGTCTCTCTGCCTGTACTTCCTCCTCGTCCTCGTCCTCCTCCGCTTCCGTCGGGTTGTGTTTTCTCTTCTTTGCCAAGGGTAAGGCGGTACGCCGGATAGGGGAGGCGGGCCATGCCGGCTCAGATGGCGCGGGTGGGGAAGATGCCGAGGTCGATGCCGGCCAGGTGGTGGTGGTGGTGGCGGTGGTGATGGGCGTGATGGGCGTGAACCGTATAGTCTCAGGGGTCATGGCAGTGTCAATGTCCTGAAGATCTACGCGGGTGGTTTGAAGATCAGCATCATGGAGAGTTGATACACTCGTACACTCGGATCAGACGGCAACAGCAGCCGTACATCTTGTACGTGTCCCAAGCGGACGCAAAGACAGACCCAAGATGAAGATATACATAAAAGCATGTGACTCATGGGTACGGGATCGAAAGAAGAATAGAGAAGGGGGGGGGATATATAAAAAAAAAAAACTCACCTGAAAGCTGAGGCTCGAAAGCAGTCACAAACGGCAGTGGCAGCCATTCGTTGGGCAAGATGATGTTGTTGTCAAAGTCGAAAGGTGCGGCGCCAGGCACGTCCGGCCAGGCGAAGCTGTCAAGAGAATCCGATGAGGAGCCATGAGGGGAAAGGCCATTGGTAAGAACTGGAGTGTTGTCGGGAGTGAGTAAAGAGTCGTGGGGATGGTGGCTCGCAGGCGAGGCGTGTGAAGGTGGGGTTTGCCCTGGTAACAACGGCTCGGCCTCAGATGCCGACGGAAACGAGATGAAGTCGGTGATACATTGCGACCAGAACGATGGATCGTTTAGGTCGTAGCGGGACACGAGGAAAGGGGCCTCCCCGTGCGAGGCCCGGAGGCAAGAAGAAGAAGAAAAGGAGGGAGGCTGGTGGCGAGCCTCCGGAAGAAAGGAGAGTAAGGTATTGTTGGGAGCAAGGCAGACGCTGGGTTGGCAGGCAGGCAGTCAGTGATGGAGAATGAATAATTCTGGCTCAAGATGAGGACGCAAGAACGGGTTTATGTAGACCTCTCAGGTCAGCTGGAGTGACGTTAGACTTTGATTCCGGGTCGTCAGCTGAGGAGGCGGAGCAATGGCAAATGGGTCTTTCGGCTCTGAATCATGGCACCAAGACTATGAGTCATGGCCGCTAACCCGTTTTCGGAATCCTGCAACATGCCTTATCTTATCGCTACCAACCACTGCCACGAGACAAGACAGGACAAGACAAGACACTAATGATTCAACCATGTGAACACCATGCGAGCCGAATCGTCGGTTAACCGAAACATCAAAGCGCCAAACCTTCTTCTCCAAAGCTTCTTATTATTCTTCTACTTCTCCAGACCTAACGTGGTGGCGTGACCCAACCCCCACATCGTGATGATGACAACTTCCTGTCCCTTTCAAAGCTTCAGGGATTGTGCGTGCCATCACTCCGCCTTGCCCTCCTTATCCTGCTCGCACACGATCCGATCCCTCTCCCGGACCAAGGCAACGACAGCTGCATAAGGCCCTCCCAGAATGCACCATATCGCGGCGCTTCGGAGCCCACCACCCGGGGCTGTCTTGGCCGCCGACGCACGGCTTGCCCGTCGGTACGAGGACCACGCCCATACAAGGGCCGGGATCAGGGGGAAAAACGCATCCCAGTGGAGAAAGTGCACCACCGTCGCCGACAGGTCTCGACTGGTCGGGCTGTCCGGGTCAACCGTCGGCGAGGCCCACGGGAGGTTCGCCGAGAATACGCTGCCAAAGGTCCCCCTCAGGATCAGGTGCGAGTACCGAGGGAGCAGAGCGGCAAGCGAGGCGCGCAGGTGCGTCGGCAGAATCGAGAGCATCACAATGGGCAGATGCGTCGCGCATGCCGCAGAGACAGGGCAGCGCCGTAATAGCGCCCCATGTTGGACCGATACTCGGCCGCCGCCGCGCCCACGCTCTTTTTCGGCGATATCACGCCGTATACCCGACGAGAGACGCCCAGGTAGAGCATCATCGTCACGGGGAAGACCTGCCAAATCGCATGCCAACCGTAGTGCGCCGAAGCGCTCATCCCGAACCAATCCGGAGCACTGATCACCACGAGCGGGATAAGAAATGCGGCCACCGAAACGACCGGGATCAGGACCAAGTCCGCCTTCTCCACAAAGATGTCTCTGATGCCGAGTTTGGCTGGCTCCGTCGCCATGGCCACGCCGGCCCACATGGGCGCCACCGTTGCAAAGGCCACGAGCTGGATCGCCTGGCCCCAGACGCTGGCCCACGAGATCACGCTGCCCTTTCTCCCCCTCCTGCGCGCCTCCAACACCATCAACGTCCAAAACACGGCAAACTGCCCCAACATCCACGCGGTGTAAATGCGTGTCTCGGGAAGGATGCCGTCGCCATTGACAACGGCGGTTATGAAAGGCACCGTGTACAGGACGAGGGCGTCGAGGGCGGCGATGCCGGTATAAGAGCGCCTGAAAGGCTCCGGGGTGCCGGGGAAGGAGGCATAGGCTCCGCTGATGAGGAGTTCGATGGCGCGGCCGAGGCCGTTGCTCATCATCGTCCCCATGGTGGCCCAAGCACCGATGACGGTGAAGGGGAGAGAAAAGAGGACGGGTCCGAGGGAAGGCATCGTGGGCGATGAAAGTATGCTATCAGACTGAAAATGTTGTTATTGCGCGAGTTGCCAGCCAATGTGTGGAAGTGAACGCCGGCGGTCCCGTGTGTTAAGTAGGAAGGGGGCGTTGGTTGCCACGTATGTGCTTGTGATAATGCTTCTCGTAAATGCTGGCATGCTTAGATAATTGCAGTTTTATCATTCCGATCTTTCCGTAATATAATCTTCTCTCCGATGTAAATAGGCGAGAATAATATATCTACATGGGAACCGCCTAAACCGCCACGATCCAGAGTGCCCTGCCCAGATGAGTCTGACTGGCGTGGGTGTGATGTGTATCTGGATGGATAGGTAGCAGGTGATTCTTTACGAATGTGTCTTTAAGAGCATGCGTTGATGGTGCATCTGGGGCAGCCGTCTGCCTTGTCGAGAAAGGCTCTGGAGATCATCATTGGGAGGCACGCATCGGCGCCCGTAAGCGCTAGCGGGCGACCTTTTGCGTGCATACGCAGCATCCTCCGTGTATTGGCTATGCCCCTGGGCCAATGTGATTCGGGAAATCCATCTAAATACTGGCGGCCGATGGTTCGTCAAATCCAGCCACCCCTTGCATCCAAGTTGTCGTCACCCCAAGATCTTGCCCTAAACTGCATCATCCCGTAGATGCGCGCCGTTGCGCGTCTGTCATCAATCTCTCTCTCGGATACCCGACCAGCATTGGCATGTTTCAGATTTGCCTCATGTAGTGGGATCTTCAAACTACGCCCCGGCGTGTTTGAGTTTGACAAGATGAGCCACTCTTGATGCTGTAACATTGATCGATTGCTATAATCTCGTACCAGAAAAGTCCTGCGTGCCTGGGGCGGGATTGGGTGGAAGCAGCGAGTGGGAGAGAGAACAGGAGGCGAAGCCATGGCCTGCAGCAAGCCTCATCCATCTTTGGATTCTCGGGAACGCTCGCATGGTCTATTTGACGGAGGCGCCCTTCGCGGACATAAAGATCTCCATCACTACTGGTAGGTACATGTACACACATGTAGGTTGGAAACAAAGGCTCGAGCGGATTGGGTGGATGTAGGGCGGCCTGAGCCGGTGGGTGTCAAGGCGATAAATAAATTTTAAATCGCGAGCGAGCCTTCCAGGGGTGCATTGTCATGTGCCCCCCTCGGACCAAACAGTCGCTTTGCTGAGGCAGATGCTGACAGCTTCAGCAAAACTTGAGACTTGAATGACCGTATTGCATTTGGTCCTGTTTGTCGCCGACGTGACTCATGCGGCGATTGAATCAGTCCTTGGCCAAATGATGTTCTCTATTTCCTATCAAGTTATCATATCAACGCGATTCGGTGTCATCACGTGAGCCTACCTTGGCTTGTTCTTTTCCATTTTGCTTGCCACCTCCAGCATGCTGTGCCCCCTCCGTGATTCCCCGTCCTGGGCCGCTTCAATGAGACCGGTGCTTGTACACCATGTGCACCATGTATTCATGTCGATATCCTCATTTATGCATCATTGAGTTGGGTGGCGTGTTGTATCAGAAGCTGCAAAAAAAGCCCACACGATGACATGTTTTGGGCTTCTCATTTGGAACCCGTTACGCCTCTGCAAGCCGACTCGAACCCCTTTAAAAGACAACATTATATAAGCCTGCCATTCGGTCTGAGTATATATCTATGAATAGATATATACTAGGCTTGTGTTTGCCGAAAGACCCTGGCATCCAACCTCTCGCTGGAACCTGCCATGCCGCGAAACAAGGCATCCGCACCCGGATAGTGAAGAGAGACTCATCAGCGATAAGTGATATCTACGGATACTGTGCGTCGTGTTTTGCTCTGTAACGATCTGGTTACTATTCTGTCCATCTCGCCCAATGTTACTTTACTCGCAAGTAAGGGGGATTGAGCGTTCCCACTATTCCCACTTATGCAGCAGTCGATCGCTGGAACAAAGGCTGCTATCGATGGGGTGGGCCTTGTCATTGGACAGAGCTTCCTGCTCTGCCAGACCTCGCTATCGTCTCATGGATAAAGAGGCAAGACGACAAGACTTGTGAGATGCTATCTGCAGGTAAACATACGATCAGTTGGCAGACAGAAAGCGCCTCTGTTTTTCTTCTTCTTCTTCTGGGAAATCCCATGTCTCTGGGAATCCGCATTTATTAGCAACGCAACACCACAGCCCTACTGGAACCCTCCTGCTTTGATTGGTCTGGCTCGATCCCCCTTGCCTTCAAGTTTCCCCGCTCTGCCACCCCACCCCCCAGGTTCCTGCTCTCGTGTGATGATAGGCAGGCGTCCAGCGACAAAAGTGGAGCTGGGGCGTTGGTCTGGGACACTACGGTACGCATGGCGCATGTCAAGTATCCGTACTTGAGAAGGTACCTTGGAAACGTAAACGCTCTACGAGCTGGCCACTGGATAGGCGGCCCTGGCCTTTCCCACAAGGCCTGGTCGCTCTGGCCAGACCTTGCTCCTTCTCGACAAAACCCCCATCGCCAGTCGCCTCCTCGGTCGCACGTTTTCTTCCCTCTCTCCCTTCTCCCTTCTCCAAATCTTTCCCCTTCCTCCTCTTCCCCCCGCCCTCCTCCAAACCACTTTTACCACCGCCCTTCCTTTTCCTTCTCTTCCTTCTCTCTTTCGCAAGCAGTTCGTCGTCCGTCACAAGTCCCCAACGGTCGTCATCCTTCGTCTGGCCGGTCGGAGCAAAATCATTATTCCTTTTTTTTTTTCGTTTCCTTCTATCCCGTTCCCAACTCGCTGCGCACGCAAGAAGCCATCACTCGTGGGGTATACATTGCTCCGTTCAAAGAAAAGAAAGAAGAAGAAGAAGAGGAAGAAGAAGAAGAAGAAGAAGAGGGAAAAAAAAAAAAAAAAGTCAAGTACCAGGTCGTTTAACCAATATATAACCTTTGAAGAGGGATTTTTCCAGGGATCGCAAGGCCATCGTCAGATTGAATTCTCTGCTGCATCGTTTCAACCAAACCAACCCGCAAGCTATTATTATCTATTAATCCTCTGTATTCTTGTTTGTTCTTATCTACATCGATTATTTATTCTACTTTTCTCTTTTGTACGCAGACCGGTCTGGCGCCAGCGCACAATCGACCATTCCTCCTTTGATCTCTTCGACAATTCTCGATTCCCACCTCGACCAACGTCGACTGGAAGCTTCCAGCACAGAGAGCGAAGTGTCGAACACAGAAACCCTGCTATTCCGCCCTGCTTTGTGGGAGCTTTCTTTGTTCACAAGCTTTGCGTGTGCTGGCTTTGTCTTGTCCCCTCCTTCAAAACCCGCCAAACTCCACCATCGGTTTCAACTTTACACCAACCCTCGACGTCTGATTTTATCAACCAACAACTCTCATTTCATTTCCAGCCTTCGCGCCCGGCTTCCTTTAACAGTAGTACCTGTTTTAATACTGCCTCACCAACTAAAAGCAACACTTGTGTTTTTCGATAAACCCCGAGTCTGCCGTCACGTACCAACGGTATTCTTGGATTTGTGGTTTTGCTCATATCACACACTTTGATGAATTGATATTCGGTTGCACGCAGCCTCGCCGTAATATATATCGATCGTCACACCAAATCGACCTCTTCTTGACCCGCAAAGCGAACCAACCATCCTCCGAGCATCGTTTTTTTTTTCTCTCATCTTCTATCCCTCTCTCTCTCCCTCTCCCTCTCCCTCTCACACACACACACTCTCTCTCCCCCTATCGCACATCATCACATTTACACGCAACGCAGCAATTCTGAGCAATGGACGCAGGCGGTCTCGCTCAAATGTCTGCCAATCTGGTCTCGCCGACCGGGTCTGGCCTCGCCTCTCGGCGCGCCGCCCAAAACATCAAGCCTCTGTCGTTTGACACGCTCAGGGCCTCGAAGGACCAGGACGGTGGCGCCTTCACCCCTCGCACCAGCCGTTCGCACCTGCTTGCGGGTCTCCGGACAGCTCCAAAGACGTCGACGGCCACCAACTTCCCCGCTTCGCCGACCGCGGCCGCTCCGACCCAGCAGGCATACGCCAGGAACAGCATGGGAGCCCAGGAAGGCTACAGCAACCCGCCCAAGACGGCGCTGCCACTCTACGGAAACACGAATCCGGCCATGCCCTCGGGGGCTCAGTTCAACGTCGATCACGTCCTCGCTCCTCCCGAGATCCACATTGATGACGGCCAGGGCGGCGTCGACCCCAATGCTTACGCTCAGATGGTTTACCTATCCCAGCAGCAGCAGCAACTCCAGCAACAGCTCATGTCTCTCCAGCAGCAGGCTGCCCTGCAGCAGCAGCTCCAGCACCTCAGCCTGAGCCCGGCCCAGCAGCAGCAGGTTCTGGTCCAGCAGCTGCACCTCAGGCAGATGCAGCAGCAGATTGCCGCCTTTTCCGCCCAGCAGAACATTTACACGTGCTTCGATCCTGTTACCGGCCAGCAGACGTACTACGTCGACTCGAACCAGCTTGCTCAGCTCAACAGCCAGTACGCCGATCCGTTGATGGGTCAGGGATACACCCATGCCGCCCCGGCCCTTCAGGTTTCGCCCCCCACCGAGACCATCCAACCGCAGCAGTACCACCAGGGCCCGCACGGCTTCCGTGCCGGCAGCCCGCCCAAGCGCTACGATTCGCCCGCTGGTGATGCCACCACGCCCCTGCCGCCGCCGTCGGCCAACGCCTTCCGTCGTGGCCACAAGAAGGGCGCCTCGCTCGCCAACATCAACAGCTCTCTGTCGACGGCAGTGTCCAATGATGCTCCCAAGTCTGCCGGTCCCAAAACGTTTTCCTTCCCTCAGACCCCTGGAAGCTACGGACCAGGCCAAGCCCGTGCCGGCGAGCACCCCGTCCGCCAGCCTCGTGGCCCTCCCTCGATGGACGAGCTTGTGTCCAAACCCACTGCTAAGCACGAGGGTAGCAAGAACTTTGCAGCTCGCACCCGCCGCTCGGCGGTCCACAACCTGGTCCGCGCGGGTCTGGTGAGACGCAACGGCACGTCCAGCACTGTCGCCAGCGGCTCTACCAGCCCCGTGTCCGAGACTGCTGAGGAGGCCACCTCTCCCGTTACCGACGAGTCCGACTCTGACGAGCGTAGCGGTTCAGGCAGCCTCGCTGGCGACATTGAGTGCTCTCTGCCTAGCTCTAGGTCTTCGGCCAGCAGCACGTGGGGTGCCATAGGCTCCGATCGCCCAAGCTCGCGTCAAAAGTCTCGCAAGAGCGTTGACAGTGTCGGCAGCGTCACATCGACTTCCGAGAACGACAGCACCTTTGCCAACGTCTTTAGGAACGCAGCGCAGCGCGCCTCCAAGGAGAATGTTGAGGGCCGGAAGGGTGCCACCATGCTCGTGCTCACCAAGAGCGGTGCCACCGTTGCCTAAAGCAGTCGTCTTGTCGAATTATGACTGTGTACGTACCTTTTCTTTTACACGACACGAGCTCTCAAACTATCGGGATTTAGGGGTGAAGGTGTCATGGGGTAGTTATCTCTTTGTTTTCGTTTTCGATATTGGTACTTTTTTTTTCTTTCTTTTTTTTCCCCCTTTCTTTTTCTTTTTTCCGTTTTCAGACTCACGACATTCACTTCTCAACATCCCTTAACACCTTATTACGACGTCGATGGTACGATTTTTTCTCTCAAAGTAGAGAAGGGACCTGGAGTAAATCGGTTCTACACCACTTAGCAGATGGGGATGGGCCGGGTAAGCTGCAGAAAATACAACAAATCCCGATCAAGGGACGTGTGGGATATTTGAAAGACAAAGGGACTGTAGTATTGGTATGATATGAGGAATTGTCTATAATCATGGCCAGAGGAAGAGTTGGCTCAATACAGAATGACTGCCACTTGTATCTTGCCGTGCAATCCATATGAATCTCTGCTGGTGGAATGTGAGGTCTCAGTCACTGGTGAGCACCGTCTCTTTCCAGACTCGGGTCGCGCTGTGATTAAAAAACGGTGCCCTTGTGAGACATGGCTGGGGGCGTGTTCCGGGTGTGTGATACGCTCTCGGCTAAGGCCAGTCACACTCGCACGTTGAATGTCCTTGCTGAGGCTGTTGTACATGGCGTCAACGTTCCAGCCCATCCATGATTTATACACTTTGTCCAACACGTGTAAAACGGCGATCATTGTTTCTTTATCGAGGGCGTGAGACGGCATTGCGCAACGACGCTCGAGTCGCTGTGGATGGATGAAGCGATTGACACATTGTCTGTCTCGACTTGGTACCTCGGCGTGATGATGACGATAATCTCTGAGAACCACCATCAGAGCATCGAGCCATCCAAGTGTCAAACCTCGCTGGCATTAACAAAGCTTTGAGGGAGAGAGAGTTTGGGACGACTACGCCTCTGAGAGGAGGGGGGACTCGGACTTTGCTCATCATGCGTTATTGTCTCTTTGTTGGACTCGCCAAACATGTCGACAACTATAGATTTGGGAAACCCGCAGCTGTTCAGGTACCGTATCGAGATGGAATGAATACCAGCTTGACTGGTGTAAAGCTCATCTGATCGGCGCTTGCTACAATGTACCATCAACTCGTAATCTCAGGACACATGCCCCGACAAATCATCAGGATCGTGTCTGCCAGAGTGGCGAGTTGGCTGGCAAACATATGGCAGAAAGAACAGCCCAGGGGGGGTATGGGCAGTTGATGATTCCGGGGAACCAGTTACGATTCCAAGGGTCATAGGGTCATAGATCTATTTCGTGATCGGGAGACACTTTCTTGTCTGCTCATCACAATCGAGACGTCCTCGTCGTCTATTGTTTATCAACGTCCGTCTCACACCCACCCAACGAACATTGCAACATGGGCAAGTTATAAGTTTTGTTCGTGAGCAGGGGCCTGCTCAGACGGCGGAACCGCTCGATGCGTTCTCCCGTGCTCTGATTCTTCTTCCGAGTATCCACCAAACGAACACAACCGAAGCCAGCAATGGCACCAGAACGACGAAGAAGTACCATAGTCGGCCAGAGACGGCGTATCGTTCTCTTCCATCCACGCCAAAATCGACATGAAAAAAAAACATGCCAAATAACGCCTGGCAGAACTGTTAGTTATGCAATGGCGCAAGCCTCGACGGCACGTAAAGCGGCCGGCTACTCACACAGACAAAGGTTCCCGGAAGAAACAGGGCAACGATGCCTGTAACCATCGTGATTGCTGTAGCGCTGTCTTTGCAATGGTCTCCCTGGCTCCGGGGCGTGCTCACACGACTGAGCCCAAGAGTCATAAGAACACCAGCGCGCGATATGTAGCTATCCAGCCAGCGTGCCAAGCCCTCGCATCGCTGGTGGACGGTCCGGAGGATGGCCCCCTCGTCGGTGTGTACGTTTGTGAGGCGCAACAGTCGGGATGAGTGCGCTTCAATTTCGGAGACGTGGACAGAGAGAGTGTGTAGGCTCCGGGCAAGGGCGTGGACGTTGGCGAGTGAGGTGCAAGCCAATGAGGTCTCCTACTCGTTGTCGAGGATCAGTCTCGCAAAGTCTGGACATGGCCAAGGGAGGGAAACTTGCGTATTGACATAGTAAACTGCAGGCTTCGTCGATATCGGCATCCGTCTCCTCCAGGGCAGAGAAGAGGACGATGGCATGGACGCCGAAACCGGTACTCGGCAGGCTGAGGCCCTGGGCAGACGACAGAACGAGGCGTTGGACCTGAGGGTCGACGTTGATGCAAACGTTGAGCGTTGTGCGCGCGCGAGTGTTGACGCGCGAGAATATGAAGGAGTTGGGTGCGCGCGCGCCATGCTTGAACCTGTAAAACAAGTCTGCACCACATGAGTCTTTTTGGCGTGAAGACTTGGGGTACACGTAATGCAAGAGGACATGTCCAAGAGCAGCATACCGAGTTGTTCGCCCGCGCGCCTCAAACATTCGTGCGAAGCTCCGTGGCTCCAACGCTGTTGCTCCAAGACGGCTGATGCCAGGAGACCTGGCAGCTGAAAGATATTCCAGAGGCGATGGATGTTATCGGGGTCGACAGCAAGGGACCACGCCTGCGGAGCAAAGGGGACCTCTGAGCCGTACGGGATGAATCTGTTTACCAGGATGAGCAGGTGAAGGTGCTTGCGGTAGAGAGTGTCTTCGTACATTGTGCGATCCATGCGATCAAATGACCGATTGTCCTCAAGGGCCTATTGGTCATCAGCGGCTGCTCCCATTTCCTGAACAGTTTGGATCTTGGGTTGCCAACCTTTAGATATCCGGCCAAGGTATCTCCATCGCGAAACTCTCTCGTGTCTGGATTGACGATGAGCATTATACCACACCGTAAAGCTGAGATGCTATGCGCTCTTACACGACTCTCCATCATCGATTTCAAGCACACTGACAGCAACCTCATTGCTGCATCTCGCCCGAGTGCGCGCCAGTACATCCTCGGCAACACATCCAAGCATGCGCGACACTTCATCCTCATACCACATACCATAGTCGCCGCCGCCGCCGTCGTCGTCGTCGTCGTCGTCATCGTCATTATAATTATTATCATCGTCGTTTCTATCAGATATCGAGGACGGTGTTGTGCCACCACGTTGACGGCGGCGACGGTCCGACGTCGACTCGCCGCCCATGTGCGCCCCGGAAAGATCTGATGACGATGGCGGACGTGGAGCCGGCGGTGGAACTGAGAATGAGCTGGGAAAACTCCATCGCGCTGAGCCCGGTGGCCACGGTGAGCGTGCTGTGGAGCAAAAGCGCGTGTCAGTACAAAAGTATGAGGGTGAGCGCTGCTGTGGATTAGTTGGGAATCAGGACCGGAACCAGAGAAATGACGGGAGAATCTTGCCTGCGTTGGTTGCGATATCGAGACTGGCCCTCATACGGGGTTGGGAGCGTCTTCGAGGCATTGCGGACGATTCAATGTTACAACGGCCGTCCTGATTGAACAATTCATATGTATTTTAAAGATGCAGAGCATGTCGACAGGGTCAAGCAGATTCTCCTGGAGATGCTTCGATTCCTGAACGGGTTCTTGGTGCTCCAATAAGCAGAGCGATCTGGAGCCATACACGGCGTGACACATGGCGGCCCAACTCTCCCCACTCCCGGTCAATTGGCTCACTTTTCAGCGCCAACATTATAGAGCAAGCAGTTAACCTGGGGGCGGGGCGAATCATTGGGCTTCGGAGGAACAGGCAGCGAAGCCGTGAACTTGTTGCGGACGCAGTGATTGGTGACGAGGAGGAGACGATAACGTTTTGTCCCAGAGTCTCCCAGCTGAGTGCAGCTGATGGCGTGCTGATAAACAGCTGGCTCAGAGCACGTGATCGTGACTGTTTCTCTTCAGCCGAACTTTGCATGCGTGAGGCAAATTCTTTGGTCATGTGTAATCGTATCCCCGACAAATCGACAATCCGCACGTCTTGAACACCTCCCGCACGACATCCGCAATCATGGGCTTCTCATCCGCCGAAAACCCACCTGGTACGGCTCTTATTAACCCCTTGGCCATTGGACCAAACGGGTAGCGAACTGAAGCTGACCGCAATGGTGCTTTACAGGGGCGACAGCAGATGGGATGACGGAAGCGGTGCTACCGATAGCGTATCGCGATAGCTGCGCGGGATTGTTAATCTCGCTCAACAGGTGCCGGCCAGCACAGTGGTATCTCCCTTGGAAGTGCCAGGTGAGAGCTCCTTGTTCTGGAGGCGGATTGGGGCTGGAGGTGCTGATTGATGGCTAGGATGAGAGGCACGCATACGAACAATGCCAATACGCCGAGTTCAAGAAGCGGGTCGCCAAAATCGAGGATCTCCGGGCTCAGAAAAGAAATGTCCAACAGTAGACGAGCGATGAGATGACGGCAATGGAGAGTGCCTGGCAGGTGGATACAACGAATAAACGGATTTCTACTCCATTCTACCGTTACGCCTACATGGTGATGCACATGTCTCTCGACTCGAGCAATTGTCCACCTATTGTATATATATTATAAACAGAGTTGAAAGGAATAATGATTCCTGTTTGACCCGAGAGTCACCGGAGTCACTGACTCACTTTAGTATGGAAATACTAATAACTCATATGAGTTACTAGAGTCCCCCATGGGCTAGGCACTTTATAAGTGTGGGGTTTAATAACCCACGTTCGATGCTCTCGCTCGACAGAACGAGGAAATTGCCTTAAGGCGATACAGAGGGTCAAGCATATTAAATGTACCATGTCCGCTGCGCCACCCCACCACATAGATCTTATAGTAGCCAGTATGAATAGCAATCACCCCTGATACAGTAACGTTTACACTATAACCACGCGTGGTTTATTTTAATTGAAACTGATATATCGTGTTATTTCCAATAGAAGCTATGTGCCTGATATTTTTCGATCTTTTTATCGCGTCTCGTTGAGAAGATACAATGGCCTCTCAATCGTCGGTTATTGGGCTGGCTTCGCTACAAGCCAATCCGCCAGCCCCTTTTTCGCCGCCCCTTTCTTTGGCACCACCACCGGAGCTACGAAAGCAGTTATCATCGGATGATCGCAAAGCGCGTCAAAATACTATATAAAGATGCGAAGATGAGGCCTCGCGAGATCATGAAGATCACTGGTTTTACACGCCGCCAGGTTAAATACGCAATTACTATCGAATTAAACGAGGTCGCGTTCTATCGCCGCGGCGCGAAGCAGATGCTGAACGAAGAACAATAACGATAGCTTATCAGATATATAACTAGCAGCAAAGAAGGCCGTCAGAGGCTATGGATTGAGCTTCCGCTACTACTTTTTAACGGTATTATCGGCTTCTGGACGGTATTCCATACTCTTCGCCGCCTTGGCTATCGCCGCCGTATTGGCCGTACGAAGCCTATAATAAGTGAAGTAAACCGCGTCAAACGTCTCGCTTTCGCGAGAAGATATCAAGCGTGGACCTTCGATAACTAGTGTAAGATTCTATGGTCAGATGAAAGCTAGATAAACACTGCTACACGTAGGAATAGCTACGTAACACGCCGCAAAGGAGAAGCTTTTCACGAAGACGTATAATCGAAGTAGAATAACAATTGAAGTAGAATAACAGATAAACAGATGGATGTTCTGGGGCTGTTTTAACGGCATCGAGAAGGGGCCATGCCTCTTCTGGCAGAAAGACTGGGGCAGTATTACTGGCGATAGTTACAGAGAGAAGATATTACCTCTCGTTGATGGCTGGATGAGGTTATTTCACCGGCAAACAGGTCTCCAGCTCAGCTTTATGCAAGATAACGCGCCTGTCCATATGGCCCGAACGGTTAGAGAAGCACTCGAAGATTATAAGGTCTACTTCTATGTGATACCGGAGTTCTCTTACGCTATAATCCTAGGAAAACCGTAGTTAGAAAAGAAGGATGCTATATACTTTGCGCGCGAGTACCGGATCGAAATCAGGTTAGTACCGGGCCTCTCCCTATAGGAAAGGGGCAGTAACCCGGCGGAGAGGAAGAAAGCTAAGAGGGAAGTGAAGTAAATCTCAGTTGCAGCATTTGGAGCTTTTATAAGGCAAATGGAGAGAGGAGAAAAAGTATAAGTGCGAGCAGCCTTCTTAGCGGATATTGATAAAGCCCTAAAGCTCTCGGCCCGGATCCACTTCTGGTGCTACTCCCGGAGTTAGTTTGCTAGCTTATTTGGGGAAGGAAGGGAAGACCGATATCCTACTACCGCACCGAGGAAAAAAAGATTACGCAATTCCTCTCCTTGTAGATAAGGAGGGTAGAGAACTCCCAGTGCCTTAGGGCCCTCTCTACAATATGTCTCGAGACGAGCTACTAGTCCTAAGGAAAACGCTACATAAATTACTAGAAAAAGGGTTTATTCGGGTCAGTTTCGCAGACGCCGGGGCCCCGGTATTATTTATTAAGAAACCCGGTGGGGGACTCCGCTTATCGGGCTCTAAATGCCATTACGATAAAGGATAGATACCCTCTCCCCTTATTCCAGGAGACCCTACGAACACTAGCGATATGCAAATGGTTCACTAAACTAGACGTGATCGCGGCTTTCTATAAATTACGTATAAAAGAGGGGGACGAAAGGAAAATAGCTTTCCGTACCCGATTTAGTCTTTTTGAATGGTTAGTATGTCCGTTTAGGCTTAGTGGGGGTCCCGCCTCGTTCTAAAGATATATCAATACTGCCCTCGGTTAAGAGTTAGGAGACTTCGTGATAGCTTTTATAGACGATATTCTCGTCTATTCGAATAGATTAAGGGAGGACTATTTAGAAAAGGCGAAAAAAGTACTTAAGTCACTGTAAGATGCTGGCCTTCCCCTGAACTTAGCGAAATATGAGTTCGTCGTACAAGAGGTTAAGAATCTTAGCTATATTATTCGGGCAGGCGAAGAAGTTAAGATAGACCCTAGGAAATTGGAAGATATCAGGTCCTAGAAAGCCCCTGTAGCGGCCCGGGGCTTAAGGGGATTCCTAGGGTTTGCAAATTTCTATCGGACCTTCCTACCCAAGTACTCCGAATTGGTCAGGCCATTAACAGAACTCACAAGGAAAGTATGTTTTATATGGATAGAGGAGAGGGATAAGGCCTTTGAATATCCAAAAGAATAGTTCTATAAGGCCCCGGTACTAGCCTAGTGGGATCTAGAAAGAAAGATAGTACTAGAGGTAGATTATTCCGGGTATACCTGTAGGGGAGCTCTCTCTTAAGTAGACCCATCCACTAACTAGTTACACCTAGTGGCGTATTTCAGCAGGAAGTTAGCCCTAGCTAAGTGTAATTACGGAATAGGGGATAAGGAGATACTAGCTATTATTAGCTACCTGAAGGAGTGGAGAGTGGAACTACGGAGTATCTCTAAGAAGTTCTCTATCCTCACGGATTATACGAACCTTAAGAGGTAGACGTAAAAGAAGATACTTACTGAAAGACAAATGCGCTAGTAGGAACTTCTCTCCGAGTTTTGGTTTTGAATGGATTTCCGCCCGGGCTAGAATAATATCCGGGCCGATACCTTATCTAGGAGAGAATAAGACGAAGGACCCACGCTAACTTGAAAGATTCACATCTCTAGTCAAGTAAGAGTAGATTAGGTGCATTAGGACCATAGAATTTGCGCTAATCCAACCTCTTGAACCTTCCCTTTCGTTTGGAGCCCGTATTTTCACAGAGGACGAAGACTTAGCAGCGTTATAGAGTAAGGGAATACAGCAGAATAGCTAGTACGAACTTATGGTTAAGGTAGTAAGGGAATAGGTTCGGAAACTTCCCGGAATAAATCCAGCAACTAGAAAAGTATCGATCAGTAAGTGCACGGTTGGCACATAAGGAGAGCTACGGTTTCGCTCCAGGATATAGCCTCCCGATTTGGAACTACTACGTACTGCTATCCTCTAGAGAACCCACGAGACCCCGGAAACGGGATACCCGGGCCGAGACGAGTTTATAGCGCACCTGAGCAGGAACTGGTTTTAGCCGGATAGTAGCTCTCAGATGAAACGTTTTCAGCGAAACTATCAGCAATATCGTCGATCCGAGGTCTGGAGGGATAAGAAGAAAGGACTCTTACTCCCTCTACCTATCCCTGAACGCCCTTGGACGGAGATCTCTATAGACTTCATAACGCACTTACCTGCACAAAAAAAAGGGGATGCTACTAACCTGATGGTAATAGTGGATAGGTTATTAAAAAGTGTTCAACTGGAGGCTATGGATAGTACCGAAGCAGAAGCTGTAGCAACACGCTTCGTTAACTGTTAATGGCGTCACTATGGAATACCGCAAGCAATGATATCGGATAGAGGCCCACAGTGGGAAAGCCTATTTTAGAAATACCTATGCAAGCTTACTAGGGTAAAGCTAAGAATGTCGTCAGCTTATCATCCTCAGTCAGATGGAGGGCCGGAACGGGCTAACCAGGATATCCAACGTTATCTACGGATATTCGTTAACTGGGCATAAGACGATTGGGAAGATCACCTACTAGCATATATGGCTGCGATTAATAACTGCACCTCGGCATCTATAGGCACGACACCTTTCTTCGTAACCCACGGTTACTATAGGAGATAGATTATAATACCCCCCGCTCTAAAACCGGAACAGCTCAGACCTCAGGAACAGCGAGCCAGAGCCTTTGCAGAACGCAGCATAGAGCTTTCACAATTCCTACAAACAAAAATGAGCGCCGCACAATACGAACAGGAAGTCTAAGCTAATAAAAAAGGGTTCCAGCGGAAAGGTTCCAGGTAGGAGACTGGGTTTGGGTATCACCAAGAAATTCCCCGACAAATAGACCTAGCCAGAAGCTGGCTTAGAGACAAAGCAGCTACAAGATCTCAAAAGTAACGAGCCCCTACAATGTTCAGTTGGAAATAGAGGGTAGGCACCCCACGTTCTATGTGGATCAACTTAGGAGAGATCCACAAGACCCCTTACCATCCCAGGAATTGGAAGAATGGAGACCCCTACCTCTGTTATAGGCAGATGGGGCTCAAGAAGAAGAGTATCCTGGCAATGAGCGAGAGGAAGCTCTATCGAAAAAGGAGGGCCCAGAAGTGTGCTTTAGTAAAATGGGTGGGTTACTCAGAACCTACATGGGAACCCCAGGAAGAGGTGGATCATTCACAAGCATGGGAGGAGTTTCAACGGTTACAGTTATTGATTCAAAACACAACAGCAGGGGGGCAGCCCCGAAACAGCAACAACAACAAAACTGAACTACTCATCCCCAAAAGGATCACCTGGGTCCGTACCTAGGGAGGACAGGGAGAAGGAGGAGGGGGTGGAGGAGGAGGGGGTGGAGGAGGAGGGGGAGGAGCGGCGGACCCCGATGAGGCCAGTTTTTTCGGTTTGTACGCAACACAATCATCCAGAATATCGACCAGATTGGCGATCATGCCCTATGAGTCGATGGTCAGTTACGGTTCCAAACAGGAACAGAAGAAAAACAGGGACATACGCCTTCCCGCCGAAGGGCATACAGAGTCTGCTTCTGCAACTCTATCATCGCGGTCTGACCGGCCAGCAAGGCTTTCTCCACGTCCAGACGGGTTTTCTGGACATCTACCATCTCCCGAAGGAGAACTGCTTGATCCTGAGCCGCAGCAGCGGTCTCCTCCAAGCGTCTACGAGAAACGCGGTTTTCCGGCTGAACCGGAACGGATGCGGCCCGCTTGCGAGATAAACCAGAGTCCTCTTCTACCAACACACGGCGGAGATCGGCAGCTAGTGCTCGGTATATACTCGTGGCGGGGGAGGGGGCGGGAGTTTGGGAGGCGTAATCAAATAACGCATTGGCGGCCTGGATGGCCTCAACATCGTCCCGGAACTGCAAAGCCAAGAATCAGTAATGGGACAGCAACGGAACAAGAAGGGTTAAAAGCTACTCACGGCTGTGCACTTCTCTCCTTTACCTTGACAGCGGGTACAAGCGTGGGCACCAATAGAGATGCCGTCGTAGCACCGGACAGAAGGATCGCGCATCAGAGCACGCAAACAAACAAGGCAGAATGTGCCCCTCAATTGGAGAGGGTAGTAGACACGCCGAGAATGCTCATCCCAAAACCAGGAAGCTCCGGGGGGGGGGGGGCAGCTTGCGGGGGGGGGGATCGCCGAAGGTGACTGTCACGCCGCAGTCCAGAGTCCGGCTCTCGCCCGGAACGGGCACGGCATCAGAAAGAGAGGGAGAGGGAACGATAGGGAGAGGAGTAGGGGAGCGGGAGTGCGAATACTCAGACATGATGATGCTGTTGTTGCTGCCGTTTCTGTCTCTGCTGATGCTGATGCTGAGCCTAAAGAAGAAGAAAAAGAGAGAGGAAAAAGTTGGAAAAATATAAGTGGGGAAAAACAAGAAGAACAAAGAAAATTGAGCACCAGGCTGAAAACTGAGAAGGAGCTACCGGCACGGACCACTCTCGAATAACCCAAGGAACAAAACCGAATTAGGATGGAGTCAGAAGCTGGCATCGTGTGGTTAGAGAACCTGGAAGAATGGGAGAGTACTGGGGAGAATTTAGGAGCAAGGAAACCGAAAATATAATTCAGTGACGGAGTGGAGGACCGGAGGAGGGGAGTATTGTAACGGGCTAGGCCCGTCTAGAGCTCCGGCTATGGCCCAGTCACATCCGGATTTGGGCCCACAACCTGGACAAAATAGGTTCAGTGGCTGAGCAGATCTCAGATATAAAAGGGGGAGCATAGGCACTAGTAAATCTCTGCTTCCCCATTTAGAAAATACACTACGTTTAGCCACCTAAGTTTTCAGGATTATTCCAACTCTGGCATGCCCGTGACATTTACTAGCTATCGTAGCTCTAGCCTATAGGGATTTAGGATTATAGCGTAGGCTCTTAGCTAAGTTATGAATAAATAGATATAGTCAAATTAACGAACTAATACTAAAGTAAGGTTATAACCACATATTGCGTTAATTATTTTCGCTATACCTTTTAATAATAGGTAGGCTAGACGTTTATGATATAGCCGGATATCTAGTACCGGCTTAGGAATATTTATTATTATAATTATTAGGTTAGTATTATCGAGGACCTTAATAGCTTACGTGAGTTTTACTTATTATCCTCCTACTTTTTCGATAGCGGCGGTCTTTTAGTCGTATATAATCGGTAAAGCTTTAATAAAAAAACGACGTTTATTAATATTAATTTAGGCGACGGTAGCGCCGTTATAATTAATTAAATCGTTACGGTAAACAGCTAGGATGAGGATCTTGGACGATTTCCCGGGTTCACTGGATGTGGTCAAGCCGCTTTGTCAGAAAGTGAGGGAGATCCTCTTCCCCCTTTCGCGAGAAGGTTATACGAATTTTGGGACCCCCGAAGGAGACCCGGACCAGCCTATATGCCCATCCTAGATGCCTACGAAGAAACTATTGGAAATCTGTGATTTCTGAAGCTTCCTCTCGTGCGGCGAGATGTTGCGCGCCGGACGACGATAATTCTAGGGGTGGAGGTCCCATTTATAGGGCCCACTTTTATCAATATATAATAAGAGTATATCTAGTAACGTAATATAGTATATAAGTAATTACTAATAAACTATATAATATAAGATCCACATTGAATTTAGGACCCACTTTTAATATATATATATATATGTGTGTTAAGTAAAGATATATATAATATAAAATATTTATACCGGTTACTGAGCTTCAAAGACAGAGGGTATCACGTCTTACTGTATTTTTTTATCGTGGCATAGCTCGGATGGGCTCAAAATCTATCCGGCTATACAAATCTTTAATTATAAATAAATAAAATATTTATATATAATCTATTAAATATAGTAATAATATCTAATATAACCCACTTTTCCTTATGGACCCACTTTTCCTTAAGTACCAAATTGTAGTATATATATTATATAATCGTATCTTTAATATAATATAGTATATATTATTTACTAATAATAGTTTTAATATATTATAGGACCCATTTTTCTAATACAAACCTAGTTTTTAATATATAAGAAAAGTGGGTCTTATAACCTAAGTAGATATAATATACTATATAAGCTAGTATAATATCTTACTCAAAATAATAAAATAATTTATATAAAATCTTAAAAATCTTATAATTATTTAACTATAAGAGATTACGTAATATACCTAATATTAAAGGCTATCTATAAAATATCTAGTATTTAATAAAAATTAAAAATAATATTATAAATTTATATTATAACTCATATGAGTCAGGAATCGATTCTATGATTCTACTGATTCGGGGACTCAGTGACTCAAATGAGTCAGTGATTCTATAGTAAAGTGAGTCAGTGATTCCCGTAGTTCCTAGGAATCACGGAATCAGAGTCGGAAAGGAATCATGATTCCTTACAACTCTATATATCAATATATAAAATAAAACAAATAAGTATAAAATAGAATAATACATAATATATTATTATACTTATATATAACTAAATATATCTATTGAAAATCTATAATTGGAATTCAATTTTAATATTTATATAAAATTGATTTATATATTTTAAAATAACTAATATCAAATATTTTAATAATAAGAAAATGATGTTTATTAATAAAAAGATTTTAATTAATAATATACCTAATATATTAGGAATCTTTTTAGTTATATATATTTACTAGACTAAATTATATTATTTTTCTAAATTTATCTATGTGACGGGTATGACCCGTAGGATTGATCCGGCTGTGTTAAATAACATCCGGATTTGGTCCACACCTGAAGAGGCTAGGAAAAGAGGCTGGCCAGGTAAAGCATATAAAAGGGGGGAGCCTATACGCTAGTAAAACTCTACTCCTTAACTATAAAATATACTACGTTTAGCTACCTAAGTTTTAGGATTACTCCTACTCTAGTATACTAGTAATAATATTTTATAGATTAAGGAACTAGTCCTTTTATAAGGTAAATCTTAGAGCGATAAAAGAAGATTAAGGATATATAGGCGGCGAGGACTCGTCGTAGTAACTAGTACCTAAGGGGCTAATTATACCTTAGAACCGGTTCCGGCTAAAAACCGAGAACCTTTAGGTAGGGTATTAACCTCCGGAGATAGGAGAAAATACTCCTACCTTTAATACGAACGATCTATAAGCTAAGTACTTTCTAAGTATCGGTTTTAATAACCTACGTTCGATATCGGAAACTCTCGCTCGTTAGAACGAGGAAATTACCTTCTTAAGGCGATAATTAATTAAGTAGCTACTAGTATAATAACCGCCTCCGGTCGCGGCCTAGACGTAATAGGGCACCTAAGGGTAGTCGGGGACCCCGGCCGATATTAGATTTATTCCGAACCTAGTACCCCTACTAGCTCCCGCAGCTCCGCCGACCGATTAGTAAGTAGTAGCCCCTCGGCGTAAGTTACTCGAGTAGCCTATAAAGTTTTTAGGTAACCCTAGAGATTATTACTTCTAGGAGGTATAGATACGAGATAAAATCGAGCTAGATAAAGACGTACTAGGACTATAGAGGAATATCTAGTACGGTATTTACTAGTACTTATATAGTAAGGAATAGTAGATAGTAGTAATATATTATAAATAGAATACGCGCCTGAACAGGCCCTAGCCCGAGTTCTTAGAAGAAATCCGAAGAACTCTTGGAGACCCGGCTAGAGAACAAAGAGCTTGGATAGCTCTAGAAACAACCAAACAAAGGTGGACCGAGAGGTTTTCCGCATTCCGTCCACGCTTTGAGCGCGAAGCAAATGAGGCCCGGGGTGTGCACTGGACCGGAGTGGATAAGACCCGAACCGTAGAAAAGGCTCTTAATAATACATTCAAGACGCACCTATTTGGGTGGAGGGTTAATCTCGCCGATTACCAGGGTTATTGCGAGATCCTCGAAAGCATCGAAGAAAATATGGACAGACTGGGCAAGCCTTGGTTGGAAAGGTAAGATGAAGTGTACTTTGCGAAGGAACATAGAATCGAAATCAGGCCGGTCCCGGGCCTATCCCTATAGGAGAAATAGAAAAATCCTGAAGAAATAAATCCGGAAGGAAGGGCAACTAAATAAATCTCGGTGGTAGCTATCAAAGTCTTTGTGAGGAAAATGAGGGGAGAAGAGGTGCAAGTGGGTACAGCATCCTTGGCAGATATCGCTAAGGCACTGGCACTAAAGGCTCTAGAACCCGACCCGCTGCTGGTCCTACCCCTAGAAATCAAGGAATTTGCATCTCTCTTCGGAGAAGTAAAGGAAAATATCCTTCCCCCCCATCGGGGACCAGAGGATTATGCTATTCCGTTACTTACCGATAAGGACGGAAAAGAACTCCCGGTTCCTTGGGGGCCTTTATATATCATATTAAGGGATAAACTATTAGTATTGAGAAAAAAGTTTACGAATTACTAAAAAAAGTATTCATCCGGGTCAGTTCCGCAGACGCGGGGGCCCCGGTACTATTTGTTAAAAAACCAGGGGGGGGACTTCGTTTCTGTGTGGATTACCGAGTACTGAACGCGATTACGGTAAAGGACCGATATCTAGTACCGCTCTTCTAAGAAACATTACGGACGCTGGCCGGATGCAAGTGGTTCTCAAAGTTAGATGTGATTATAGCTTTCTATAAGATAAGAATACGGGAAGGGGACGAGAGGAAGACTGCATTTCGAACAAGGTTCGGGCTATTTGAATGGATGGTCTGCCCGTTTAGGCTCAGCGGCGGGCCAATATTATTCCAGAGGTATATCAATACCGCTCTCGGACAGGATCTAGGAGACTTTGCAACCGCGTTCATGGATGACGTGCTTGTCTACTCAAATAGAACCCGAGAAGAACATTTCGAAAAATTGAAGAAGGTACTCACTTCTCTACAGAAGGCAGTTACCCTTAGATTTATCTAAGTGCGAGTTCGCAGTAAAGGAGGTTAAGTATCTCGGGTATATTATTCGCGCAGGAGAGGTGAAGATGGACCCAGCAAAGGTGGAAGCAATCCGAGCCTGGGCAGCACCGGTATCAGTACAGGGATTTAGGGGATCCCTCAGATTTGCAAATTTTTATCGTACTTTCGTACCATATTATTCAGAGTTAGTAAGACCGCTGACAGAACTCATAAGAAAAGGGGAACGTTTAGTATAGATAAAATAGAGGGATGAGGCTTTTGAGTACCTAAAGGATCAATTTTTCAAGGCTCCGGTGCTGGCCTAATAGGATCCAGAACGGCAACAGTACTGGAGGCAGACTGTTCCTGATATACGTGTGGAGGCACATTATCCCAAGTGGATCCGGAATCACAGCAGTTATACCCCGTCGTATACTATTGTAAGAAGCTAGCTCCGGCAGAATGTAACTATAGGATCGGAGATAAGGAGATGCTGGCCATCATCTGCTATTTGAAGGAACGGAGAGCGGAACTTCGGAGTGTCTCGGAAAAGTTCACAATTCTTATAGATTATGTAAATCTAGCCAGATGGATGGAGAAAAAGATGTTAACCGAGAGGTAAATGCGGTAGTAGGAACTTCTCTCCGAATTCTAGTTTTAAATAGATTTTCGGCCGGGACCGGTTAATATTCGGGCCGATACCTTATTAAGACGAGAGTAGGATAAGCCTACTCCTAACGACCCTCGGCAGCTAGAGAGGTTTACCTTAATAATTAAGGAGGAGTAGATCGGGTATATTAGTACTTCCCCCTTTATAGTTATAGCTCCTATAGAAGTAGCTACTCCCTTATATTAACCGGTTTTATCTTTTAGAGCGAGAATATTTCCGGAAGATAAGGACTTAGTAATACTATAGAACGAGGCGATCTCTAAAGACTCCTAGTATATAAAAATAGGTAAAGTAATAAGGGGATAGGCCCGAAAACTTCCCGGAACCGATCCCTCTACTCGAAAGGCGTAGCTCGTGTCGATCAGTAAGTGCAGGGTAAGAACCCAAGGGGAGCTCAGATTTAAATGTAGAATCTAGCCCCCTAAGTGGGAACCTCTTAGGACGGCTATCCTTTAAAAGATATACGAAACCCTAGAGTCCGGACACCTAGGGAGAGATAAGTTAGTAGCGTATCTAGCCCGAAACTAGTTCTAGCCGGATAGCAGCTCACAGATAAAGCGATTCTAGAGGAACTATTATCAGTGCCGGCGTTCCGAAGTATGGAGAGATAAAAGGAAAGGAAGGGGTTACTACTCCTTCTGCCCATACCGGAGCGTCCTTAGTCGGAATTGTCAATTAATTTTGCCTCTCGCCACTAACGTCGGATGCCACGGGGACACGGGGATGCCGAGTATAGACGACGGGTTCTTATCTACTACGGATAAGCGATTTATTAATAACTTATAAGTTATTAATAAATCGTGCTCGCCGTAGGGATAATAACCAGTCGTCTATACTCCGTTCTAGCCTGCCCTCGAGGAGCTCCTCCACCCTGCTCTCGAGGTCCTCGAGCTACTCCCGCTCTCTTCCTCCTACGTCCCCCTCCCCCCTTCCTCCTACGTCCCCTACCCGCTCCTCCTCCCCTTCTTCTAGGCCCTCTACCCGCCGTTCCAGGACCTCTACCCTTCCTCCTAGGCCCTGGAGCCCCTCCACCCGCTCCTCCACCCCCTCCACCCGCGCCTCCACCCCCTCTACCCTTTCCGCCAGGTCGTCGAGCCGCAGGCCCTCGAGCCGCTCCGCCAGGCGGTCCATCACGGTATCCGTGACTCGGTCCGTGATAGAGTCGACGACGCCCCCGTTGTTCCGGAGATGCCAACAAAAGCTGAAGGTAAGTCCTAGGAGGGTGTGGTCCTCCCAGGTTGCCTCAGCGCGGCACTCCGATACTACGAATATCGGCGGTGCTAGTAGGATATCCTCTCCGTTAGGACCCGATATCACTAGCGGGTTAATAGGCGTATTTAGCTCTATTAGTACCTAGTCGGCGGTATTAAATCTTACCGGTATATCCGGATTTATTATCGGTATAGGGAAATACTAGAGGCTATCGTAAATTATTAGTATTAGATATACTCTTAGATTAGATAAATATAAATAAGGAAAAATAAGATAAAGGAAAAATAAGGAAAGTTAGCCGGTAGTTTACTATAGGAGTATTCCGGGTATTAGGTACGGATACTAACTCGCCTTATAACGAGTAGTACTAATTAGATAGACTTACCGCTATTCTCTAACGGAATATATAAAAGGTGACGAGCCGAGATATAATCGCTAGAGAGGATTACTAGAGGAAAGAGAGAAAAGAGACTAGTAGAGAGGATAGCTAGGATTACTAGAGAGGATAGCTATGATTACTATAAAGGATAGCTGGACTGTAAAGGATAGCTGGAATTGCTGAAGTAGATTACTGGTTGCTGGAGTAGATTACTAGTTGCTGGAGTAGATTACTAGAGCCTCTACAGTAAGTCGATATTAGAATAAATCGATAAAGAAAGGAGAAATCAGCTATAGTTAGTTAGGGATTTCCTCTACTATTTATATATTTCTACCGAGGTCCTAGGGTAGGAAAACTCGTGCCGAAGTACGTGGTTTTTAGCTCGGTATCTTAATAAGAATTAGTAGTTTCTTTTAGAAAACTTTATTACTAATACTTATAAGGTTACCGGGTATCGGAGCGCTCTAAGGGATATCTAGTAGTAGAAAATAGAAATCGCTTATTACTTTATAATATGCGATATCCTTTCGTAGTTCGGGTAGTAATAAAAAGAAATTCGCTCGTCGATGGGCGGAATACATCAGCCAAGTAGTATTATACTGACGATAATATGATCGCTGATCTACCGCGCGTAACAAGACCTATACAGGCTATTATAAAGACAACCTTATTCGCTGGTATGTGAAATTATACGTGTCCACCTGAACCGATACCGACCAATTCGTTAGTGTCCTCCGCATGTAAAAGTCCCAAGTCTATAAAGCGGGGAGACTTTCGCTTATGCCAGCTAATGAGGGTTATCTTCGTGAGGGGCTGTGCTGATTCGGCATATAAAAGTCCTATATATGAAATTATACGGACCGAATATTAGCGTAATATTATTTTTTTATATATAGTTCGGCAAGCTATAGCGAGTCCTATAGGAAGTACCTGAGATTCTTAGGTACGTTTACTTCTTCTTAGGCTAAGAAGTAAACGTTAGTACGTTTAGTAAAGCTGATAAATTAACGGAAGAACTAGGAAAGAGTTAATCCACCTATAGCCTTTAGTTCTATAACCTAGGGCGCGGTATACTAAGCTTATAGACTTATACGGTGATATATACTAACGATATTTTTAAAAAAAATCAGTAGCTAGGTATAAGCGAGGAGGCTATTCGGTTATCTTCCGGTGAGTTATATATGGAAATCTCTACTCGTAATAAAATAAGGCGAAGGGAATAAGGTTTAGAATAACCGAAGACTACTGGGTCTTGCGGGCTAACCCGACCGAAAAGTAAGCGGCTTCGGCCGAGGACTTACTAGCTACTAAATTTTAACCAGCTGGTCGTGCCGGCATCGGCCCACACAAGCGGGGTCTAAGGATTCGTTGGGCTCACTAATTAATAGCTTACGATAATGATAATAGGGGTATAAGATGAGAGGTATATACGACACGAGGCCATAATGTGTTATTGATATATATCATGAAACTGGATCACGATATACCTGTTTCGTGGCAATCGAGGCTTATCCAAGCTTCTTGTTGTCTTTCTTCTGGATATCTTATAAAGCGTGTTATTGTTATTATTGAATTACCTCTAGGAGGCCCACGAACCCACATCGGATAACCTAATTTTTACACTTTAGAGTCCCCTACCCCCTTTTGGCCACCCCCCCTTTTGGCTACCCTAAAAGTTTATATTCTAAAGATTCGATATAAAATTAAGATTTAAATACTAATTAAGTTAATATATAATATTATTTATAAATAAGACTATACTACGTAATATACTTTATTTATATAGTTAAAAGACTTTTACTTATTTTAATAATCTTATTTAATCTATAATATAAAGTTATAATAATTTAATTTTAAATAAAATTATAAACTAATAATATCAATAATAGTTAATATATATAATATAATAGTCTCCAATTTTATTAGGTTTATTTAATGTTTACTTTTATGTATTAATATATATATATATTATATATAAATATTATAAAATATCTTATAATCTTAGATATCTAGTAATAATTATAAATAAACTATTATCTAAGATTATAATAATATATAGTTATTATATAAGCTATAAGGTAGTAGGGACTCTATATTACCTAATCTGAACTTATATAGTTATTATAATATATATTAAGTCGATTTAAATTTAAATCTCTATTTTTATCGAGTTTTGAAAAAAGACTTTTAGGGGGACTCTAGTAAGCGGCTAGTGCTAGCTGCTATCGCCTGTCTCATCACCTGCGATCCTTCTCATATTAACGAAGTAGAGTGGCACCCCTATTTGGGCCAACCCATTTGGGCACCCTGTCATATATCATCGGCATTAAAGAGTTTATTTACTATACTATAATTATATATAAAATATGAACTATTCGGTGTTTTCCTTATTCTGCATAGTAGGGGCTATCTGTAGAAGGACTAGCTTTACTCTATTAGGCCTGTTAATCGTATATGGGCTTAGTAGCTAGTATAGCTTTGTAGATATCTTCGGCACGCGTAAACGACTGATTTGCCGTTAATTAAACTATTTGCTTCTTCTTAGGCTTTAAAGCTTAAAGTTGATCTTCTAAGATATATATCTAGCGCTTGATCTCGTTATTCTTCTAGTTATAAGCTTTTATAACCTTACTGAAGCGGTACGGATATCGTACTACGTAGTTTTAGCTACGTTAGTAGCGAAGTTCGTAATATCCGAGGTATAGCGTAGA